>JAQFXL010000990.1:0-14783 GCA_034693445.1 Edwardzetes edwardsi | reverse complement strand
GGGCGAAATTTTTGGAAGTTCCTTGGTCAACCCTGAGCTAATCTTGGGAATATACATGTAAATGATTAAAATTTTACAAAAGGTTTGAGTCTGTTTTGTATGCAATGTTTGTATGGCTCTACGAAAGCAATTAAAGTCTATTTGAGAACTTTGTTAAGAATCTAAACCATAATATTTTGAATATTCGTGAATAATATTGCAATGAATAAACAGGTTATAAATGTTAACAAATTAGTGGCATGATCAATTCAACTTAATATCCGGTTATGGAAAACATAGTCATTTGCGTCAAAAGTTATATAAGTGTCGAAACATTTTCAACAAAGATTTCGCAAAATTTGACAAAAAGAGCGCCGACCGTAACCTTGAATTTGTCTGAAACTTATCGATGAGTAAAAGACTCGTGATTTTCATTATCACCGGTTTTTGCAATTAATGTCATTAAGTGATGATTGAAATTATTTTCGTAAAAATTTCATCGATTATTCTTTTGTCATATTTTCGATCATTTTTTGGTCGAATATAACGAAAATGGTCTGAATTTCTTCTAAATAAACAAGATAAACTTATAGTTATCAAGACTCGAAAACACGAGTCTCATATGATTTCTCTGTTTAAGTTTGGAAACTTTAAACTAAACTGGTCAATTCAAGATTAAATTATAAATAATTTCCTCAATCAAGCTCTTATAATTTAGAGGGTGGGACAGGTGAGGTGTTTATCTACATTTTCCAAATAATCCATGCCATTCACTGTTTTCCTTGATCAAACCTGAAATTTTTGTCAATTAAGTAAGTTATTCGCCGATTAAAATAAATTATTTTCAATCACAACATTAGTGGTCGTTAACAAAATTTTTGACTTTATTCATTAGAAATGATCCATGTCCATTCAATTATCTATTATAATTTATTAATTATAATGAATTCATTAATTGATTGACTGAATCAATGATTAAAACATCACAAAAATAAGGATAAAAACTTTGATTGCAGCGCGAGTTTGGTATTTATTGTTTAAACTTTGCAGCAAATAATTTGTAACTTATGTGTAGTTAAGAGGTTTTGAAAAAAATTAATCCTAATTGAAGATAGAAAGCCAAACAAAACCCTATAATTACATTCAGGTTCCAAATTGTTTGGTTTGACCCGCGCGCTTCACTTACTACCACTAACCATGTTCACTTACTTCAATTATTACCTAGCAAGTTTACAACAATCAAATTAAAATCAAAATGTTAACTCAAGGAGGAAATCGATTAAATATATTTAAAATAATTATGTCAATGAAAAACTAGTAAAAATTCCATTGTAACCAAGATTAGTTGTAAGTAAGCCGTGTTTAAATTGGAATTTCCATCGAATTAAAAGCTTATTTTATTATCTAACTTGATCAAATCTATAACAGGGTATATAATTCTTGCAATAAAACTTCAAAATACACAATAAGAAGACACATTGTTTTCAAAAAGCTAGATGATTTCGATTGATCTAGATGCGTTTTATATTTTTGATTGGTTTTAATTGACCATCAAGGTATTTTCTTGATGTCAACCTGGCTTCAATTGATGACAGCTTAAGGTCAGCATCTGAAGGGAATTCCTGAAAAGGTCGTAACGTTGTTAATGAGTTGTGTTTGTCTGGTCTCCCCTTTGGAGCGCATGAGCCGTAAGAGCAGTACTGAAGTGAAAATAAGAGCAAATGTTTGGCTGAAAACAAAACATTGAAAAATACATTCAATTAAAGCAAAAATTGGTATAAAAAACAGTTTTGAATAAATTTTAAATTAATGTTAAATTAAATGCGATAATTGAGTCCTCAGTTTAACTGCAAAAACGGCTTAATTTGTAAATAAATGTAAATATTTGGACGCAATTTGTGTTGAATGTAAAGTAAGGATCAGTTTCTCTGTTGAGACCAAACCTCTTAAGAGTCACAATTGATTATATGCTGGAAAGAGTGGTTCAGACAGCGATTGTGCCAAACATTGATTGCCAGACGTCCGACCAATTGGTGGACAACATGTCGACATACCTGTACGACAATCTGGACGGACAGCCGCTGGCCTTTCATAGAGTACAAAGTTTTGAGATACTGTACCAGAAGAAGAAGAAAAGGGCAAAATTTGTCGACAAATATGTGATGGGAGATGTGGTGGGAGAGGGCAGCTACTCAAAGGTCAAGGAGGTGCTCGACTCCACTACACTCGAGAGGAAGGCCGCAAAGATTATGAAGAAGAAGCGGTTGAGGAAAATACCGAACGGAGAACAGAATGTTCAGCGGTTTGTTGTCTTTACTCTCATTTGTCTTCAGCGGACACTTCTATCCCATTCCCTGCAGTTATGTCTTGAGTCTTGTAATGGCTGTGCAGCCAATTAGTAGGCCTTTCCTAATGATTTTTTCAGCTGTTTTTTCTCTATTTATAGTTTGAAAATAGTTTTATAATTAAATGACGGCTTACGTGACGGAACTCCTCTAAAAGGACAGCCTATTGATAGATGTATTTTCAATTTAGAAATGCCTTTATTATTATTAATTCTGTTCTGTCAGCTGTTCTGATCCAACAGTTATGTGAATATCTGATTAAAGGATAGGGTTTCCAAAACGGCTATGTTTTCAGACAAACATTTCGTTTGTAATGTGTTTTGTGAACAGTTTTTCTCATATTTTATGTAAAAATAAAAAACTTCACTCTTTTTAGTGAAGGACTCGAATAGCGTTCAAAAGTTAAGAAATGATTTATTGCTTTAAATATCATATTTGGCTTAAATATTATTTATGTTTATCAGTGATGTCTAACAGTGGGGGGAGTTATGCATAAGAAGTCAACGTTTCCGTCATCTGTTTGTTGCCTAAAGTTTATTCAGTTCTACAGTGAAACCCTTTTTTTGTGAAATCCCTGAAATTCCTCTAAACAAGTGCTACCGTTTCGGTAAAATTTAAGCCCTTCCCCGAAGTCATTCAATTTGATTGGCCTTGTTTGATTGAAACTTATCCAGACCATTTTCGTCAATATCTGATCCCTTCCCGTATTTAACACTACTGACTGACCAAATGGTTGTCTCTCGTGTTCCGGCCGTTCATATTATGAATATATTTATTGTAAAATCAATTGTTTTTGAAGTGATGTTTGAAACCCTGTTTTGATGTGTATTTGACAGAGAGATCCAACTCTTGAGACGACTCGACCACAAGAATGTAATCAAATTATATTCAGTTATCTATAATGAGGCGAAAGAGAAGCTCTATATGATTATGGAGTACTGCGTGGCTGTCATACAGGAGCTGTTGGACTCCGTCGATGACAAGAAACTGCCGATATTCCAGTCGCACGACTACTTCTGTCAGTTGGTGTCGGGTCTGGAATACCTTCACAATCAGGGAATTATACACAAAGACATAAAACCGGGTAATCTTCTGCTGACGAACGCCGGTGTCGTCAAAATCACGGACTTTGGCGTCTCTGAAATGTTGGACGCCTTCCAGAAGAGTGATTTATGCCACTTGAGTCAGGGCTCGCCTGCCTTCCAGCCCCCAGAGATTGCCGACGGGGCTGAGTATTTCTCCGGTTTCAAAGTGGACATCTGGTCATCGGGTGTGACTCTATTCAATTTTACTACCGGTAAATACCCGTTCGAAGGGGACAACATTTATAGGCTGTTCGAGAATATTAGCAAATGCGAGCTAACCATCCCTCCAGAGGCCGACGAACTCTTACAGTCTCTCATCTGCGGTATGCTTAGGAAGTCATCCGACGATAGGTTTTCCATCGAAGACATCAAATATCACGACTGGGTTAAGAAAAAGCACCCACGTATTAGCAAACCGGTGCCAATTCCCCAGAAAGTCGGTGGCCAAGAGTTTCGGTCGATGTCAGTGCTGCCATACCTGTGCGATCTCCATAGCCGTAACTGCGATTCGAACGCAGCCGACGGCCAACTAATAAACAGTGACTCGCAGTTAGATTTGGAACAGATGTCAGACCGCTATTCGGCCAATAGGACGGCCGCTTCTGTAGAACAAGGCCGGCGCCAAACGCACATCAATAGACTGTTCAACTGTTTAGGATTCAATCGATGCCATCAGTCCTGACCACTGATCACATCTTTCATCAGTTAATTATTTTATTTTTCAATTATTTGTTTCCTTCAAATCATTTCATTTGAATTATGTTTTTAGAGAAAGAAAACTCTCAATGAATGCAATAATAATAATAATAATAATAATTAATAATAAAACTAATAATATATTCATTAACTTAAATGAGAGAAGTTTTTAGTAATTATTTGGATATATTTTAAGGCAGTTATGAATATTAAGAATATATTTAATGATATTATTATTGTTTAACTCAAATATATCTCTAATTAATGAGATATTAATTAATAGTGTTTTTTGTAAACAAATGATTAAAAATCTCTTAATTTATTTTGAAAACAAAACTGAGATTCAAATAAAACTTTTCAATCAATTCGTGTTTGAATTGATGTTTGAATTTTAAAAATGAAACAAAATATTAGTTCAAATCATTGGCTCAAATGAACGACAAATTTATTGAAACGAATGACAAAAACAATTCGTGAATAAAATGTTTAAATGTTATTAAATTATAATAAAAAGTATTCGTTTTCTAAGCTATACATTCATTTGTTGGGAGAGAGAGAGAGAGAGAGAGAGAGAGAGAGAGAGAGAGAGAGAGAGAGAGAGAGAGAGAGAGATTAGACTCAATCGGAGTTTAATTTTGAATGAAAAGCGGTTTTCCGGTTCACTTTTGAGATAATCCAGTGCTTAAGTTCTTAAATAAAGACCCGGTAGTTATCGACAAATATTCTGATATATCAGAATCTACCAGTGCTTTGATTGAATGAGTTTTTCGCTATTTGAGTTGTGCAGTGCGTTGAATGAACTTGCATTTCGTTGAATTTTTGTTGGAAATTTGAAATTTAATTAATATAATAAAATGAAAAGATTTTATTTATCGAAACTTTTGTTTTGTGTTATATTTAATAATTTATTTCTGTCTAATTGTAAAGACATCACAATTTGGGACAATCAGGACATCGCTAAGAGTCGGAGTTCGCTAACTATTCGAATGTTTCAGAACTCTGAAGTGAACGGAGGTTTGATCTTGTTTAATTTGGGTTTGTTTTGGTTTTAATTCAATTCAATTAATAATTTTTAGGACTTTTGAGGAGCATTTTTGATGCACTCAAACAACAGAAGTTTTTGCCGAAGTGCGCAATGGTTGGCTGTGCCTCCAATGCAACCCAATGTGCCGCACATGGAGGCATAGAAATGGTCAACAAGTTGTCCATTGATGACTACACTCAGGCATATTTTAAGAGTGTCTTTACTATGGACAAGACTTTTCTGTCAATCAATTGCAAGAACGTGTTAGTGCCTTGCTGCTTTCGTAAGTTATTGTAAGTCTGGTTTGAGTTAATTAAAAGTCTGTTTGACTTTTGTTTCAAACAATAGGTAGAACTGTAATCGACGGCAAACCGAAGCCTTCGTTCTTTCAATCACTTCTGTCCTCTCAGTTACCAACCCTTCCATCCCTACCAACGAGGCCTCAAATCATCCGAGTCCTCAACTCTTTGATACCAGACATGCCTCCGATGTCCATCTATATTATGTCTAATATTTGTATGGGAGTCGGAGGATCTTGTAAGCATGACGAAGAATGAGCTAGATCATTATTAATAATTCATTAATCATATCATAAATATATTAAATTTAATTTTTAAGTCATTCCAATATTTATTTAATTCAATAAAACAATTATTCATTTAAATAAAATTTTAAACTTTTATTGATTTGGAATATTTTCAATGAAACTGTTCCCGGTTATTATGACCTAGAATCGAATAGTTATGGACTTATTGATATGCAATCAAATAATTGATAAAAGTTTCAAAATTTAGATGAAAGGTAAGAGGAATAGGAAATGTATGAGAGGGTGACTCTGTTCACTGAATGTCGCCTAAATGTCGCCCAAATGTCCAGACATTGATTCAGTGTTGTCTCATCTTTTGATAAAAAATTGGAAATTCATTAATAGTTTTGTCAGTTCTTATCGCAAATCATAAAAATATTTAGTTTTAATTTTATGACTAAATTATAATTAAATTAAGAAATTAAGAGGAAAATTGAGTTAAAGACTCTGTTTGTGAGCTTCGTTTGAGGACTGGACCAAAAACCATTATATAGTGACACACACTTGGAGTTTATGCTGTGTTGTCAGTCTGTGCCACAAATATGGACAAAAGAGTGGAAATTGAGGACATTTTTACGTTTTATCGCGAAGAAGTCGATTCAGAATTCGTTGACATTTGGACTAAAATTGTGGAAAATCCCGAATATTCTGATTCTTGTGATGTGAGGCTCGAGTGCTCTGACGGCCGGTATTGTCATTCGCACCGAAGTCTTTTGTCCATCAGTTCTGAATGTCTTCGCGATGCCTTTGATTTCTACCACAACAACAAAGGCGACGAAGAGCTGTCTTCCGAAGAGGAATTGGTCATCGGTCTGCCTGATTCTGTGCCATACGAAGAATTGAATTCAATTATTGGTTACATTTATAACGGTATCGCTTCTATACCCGAGTCTCGTGTCAATCGCTTTCTAGAAGTGTCCAGATTTCTGGCAATTAAAGGACTGGAAGACATAAAATTAGTATTCATGGACAATCTGTATAATCAATGCTTGATATCTGTTCCCTAAGTGACAAATGAATTGATTTCTTCTGTTTTCAGCGATAACTTCAACCGACATTTAATCTTAAACCAGACATCCGTCAGATGTAAACCCAATTATAACTTCCATTTCAAAGAGGAGGAAGAATTGGAATTTCATTATTCGTCGGACGACTCACTGGACATGAATTTGATGACAAATGCGTTCACAAAAATCAAAGAACTCCCGAACAGAGAGTTACCGATCGTTACTACGAAACACAAACCGATTGTAGGCAAGAGTTTGATCGCCAAACCAATTAAACCCAGAAAAGTGGGTCTTCAGGGCCGTAAACCACAGGTGGGGTCGCCATTGATTACCGAAGAATTCAAATTCGGTGATAGATATCAATGCAAAGTCTGTCTCAGAAGTTATTTATGGAAGAAGTCTTTGGTCAGACACTACAAAGACCTGCACCCAAATTGCGTGGAATTGGTTTCCAAATGAATTGATTCTGAGCTCAGTTTAAATGAATTATTATTTAATTAATTTCTTTTTAAATCTTATAAATTAAGTTTTAATTTATTTCAAATGAAAACTACTTTTAATTCAATTCATTCGTAATTTAATTGAAATTTGCATTAATTATAAATAATTTCATTTGTTTTTCACTTTTATCAGAATATTCAGTAAATAATAAATATTTGATTTTTTTTTTGCAAAAATGTTTTTAATTGAGTGAATCTGTAATATCTTTGACGATATGACTGTCCGTTTCGTTTAAATTGAAAATATCACTGAAAAAGTTCTGACCATTTGTTTGTTTGCTATCGTTTTGGTTCTGATTCAGACCTGAGTTCAAAATACTTCCGAGTGCTGAAAAAAGTGACGGTTCCTCTTGTGATGAACTGTCATTCCCTTCTGTTGCCTCTTGTGTTGAATGGATTAGTCCACTGAAGAGTGATCTCAACGGATCCTGTAGTTCAGTCTGGTTTTCATCGGTGACCTCTTTGGTGGGTCTGATATTCGATGCCTCCGGTATGTATTGACGGTCAAAGAGATCCCGTACTGATTGGCCCATAAGTGGATTGGGAGTAGTGGTCACTACTCTTCTGGGATTTATAATTTCTCGTAATGGGTTGAAAATAGAAGTCCTGTCGTTATTACCGTAGTTATGATTTCTTTGGTTGCCATCGCTATTATAGTCAACACTATAGGAATTGCCTCCATTTCTGTTGAAAAGTTGCGGAACTGATTGAATGAGTTGAGGAACGACCGGTTTTTTCTGTTGAGGTACGAAAAAGCCTTGAATAGTGTTGACTACATCTCCAACCGATTCCATAACACATTTCCCACTATTGAATGTTTTACACAATTTTCTTATGTAATTATTGACCGACGAATCGGTAAGTGTTGAGACCAATTCATCGGCATAAGAGTCGGGACACAAATTGGCGGCTTTGGCCAATTGGACCGCATCCCTGACACCGGTAATGCATGCCGTGTGCCTGAAGTGCGTGCTGTCAGTCAAGTGGGTAGAAAATGAAAGATAATTATCTGGTTTAAAATCAAATTGATTGAAACCTACGCCTATAATAGAATAATTGTAGGATAACTTATTAGTGAGTTAGCATCAATTACTATCAAGGTCATTTCTAAGATTTTCATTGTTAATAAGGTTGTATTATGTATTTCAATGGATTCAAAGCAATTTATTTGAATGAAGTCAAGGATTGAAAACACGAGTCTTGAAAAATTTTCTAGAATCTAGATTAATACTAAATTTTGCTTGCTGAGTATGAAAAATAAAGCTGAATAATCTTGCTTATTTTAAAAAATATTTTTTCATTCTTACGTTTTATTAAATGATTGATTGAATGAATATTTTTCTCAAAACAATAGTTAATTAGAAAATGTTTGAAAACATACCAACAAAGAGACTCTTTGTCTAACATTAGGAAATCGGTTACAAATTTAATGGGAGAGAAGTACTGCATACAAGTGGCCACTCCTGTACCAACTGTCCGATCGCATTCACTGAACAATTGAAAGTCGTCAACATTTTGACACTTGACTTCTGAGACAATGCATTGAATTAATAGAAATTTTGATGTTTGAGTTTCTTATGATTAGGACTCACCGACTGCTACCAAAATTAGGACAAAAGTCAGCGAAAACTTCATTTTTATCATTCAAATCAAATTTGTTTTTATTGAAAATCAAGTTTTGAAAGAGCTTTGAAACAAACAAATGGAGAGTTTTCTATTCGAGGCGTTCTTTTAAAAGATGGCAAACAAATGAAATATTTTGTATATTTCTCAAGAATTTTCCTCATATTCATTACGTAAACATATCATGTGGTCGGCACCAGAAGTTGATGTACTTGAGCTCTTGATTGCTATATTTGTGCAGTATTTTTGCAGCACTGGTATGAAATAATAGTATTTTTGTCAAAAAATTACTTATCAAACGTTTTAAAAAGATTTTTCAAATTCAGAGAAATTCATTTGAATATTGACTCGAAATTGTCAGAAAAAAAACCTCAAAAAGTCAACTAAATAATTGCAATCATTCTTTATTGAATTGATTGCTTGTTAACTCTGCAAAAGCTTTAAGAAATTGAATATCTAGTTATGTTTTACTCTCTAAGTCAGTGGTGGGACTGATTTCTTGTGGTCTTTCATAGAATGGCTTTCGATAGCTCTGCGATGAATACATTTGCGACGACTTTCTTGAGTTCATGAATTTTCGGCTGAAAATGAAAGAGCATGAGCTTGGATTTCACCTGATTAATTTTAAAGTTAATTACCCGATGTAAACTAGCAGAACAATTATAGCAACAATTGCTATGAAAATGAATAACAAAATAACGATCTCTCCAATCCTGAACCCATTACCTGATCCTGGTGGTTCCTCTTCATCAGTCAAGTTTTTCAATAGTTCTAATAATTCTGTGAAGTTCTTGGAATAATAGGACTGATTGAGTAGTTTCTCGAATTTGTTTTTCTTATTGAATGTTGAGTTTAAAAGTCTTTTCCAGAAAAGCGTTTCATTGATTGTCTGAATGAAAGTCTTTTTGATTTCGTAATTGTTTTTTGTCGTCAAATTGAATATATCTCTCATTTTCGTAGACTCTTGCAAATTGTCGTCAAATAATTGCATCAAATCTGTTTGTCTTTCATAGGACTCATTGAGGAGTTTCCTCAGAGCCATGGATTTGGTGACTGAGTGTTCGATAAGTTTTTGCAAATCCTTTTCCCAAAACATGGATTCGATAACAAAGGTTTCGAAGTGTTTTTCAGAACAGATACTGTTTTCGACTAAAATAGTGTTTGGAGGGCATACACATCGAAATACTTTTACCGGATCTGAGGGAAGGCATATGTGAGAGCACTTCGAGAACTGACACTTATTCTCGAGCTTTGGTTGAAGTATTGCATCAATTATTTTGACGTTAAATAACTGCTGTCTTTGAGTTTGAATTAAGTTTTTAGCAATAAATGACTCGTTGTTTGAGTTGAAAGCTAGGGATGAGACCAATGCTTCTGCTCTTTCGCCCAACTGTTTGTCGAAATGACCAAATTTATTGAATTTATAAATTAAACCGTTTGTGGACACAAAAATGTTGTCGTAGTGGACAGACATACTGTTGATGCCATTCAGAAGGCTCTGTGACCGGAATATTCGGCGCTCGTCTTTGCCTTCGAAGTTAATTGAATATAAAGAGAAGTCCAGATCCAGAAAATAGTATCGTTTGATGAATATATCGATTGTCAGACAGAATGTCTGTTTTGAGTTTGAATAGAGAACTGATTGGTTAGACCCGTCCTGATATGATTGAATTATTCTGGGTTTTATCCCGATGTGAGTCCAAACCAAAGTGTTGTTCAACACATTCACCAATAATTCGTTCGGCTCTTGATTTGTATTATTCATCACAACATAGAAGTCAAACGGCTTCTTAATGTTGACCACATTGATGGTTCTGGCCTTCATGTCTGTCCAATAGAGCAAATCGTGTATCCAATCGATTGTAAGACAATTTGGTTTCTTCGGAAATCTAAGGAAGACTCTGTCCATTACAAGACTTGGTTCTTCACTATTGATTGGCGCCATATTAATCTGATCCAATGTAATGTCAGTCCAGGCCATATAATTGCCAACTAGGCTATAATCGATGCTCTGAGGAGTGACTGTTCCGCTGTATACCATTCGAATCTTCTCATAGTTTGAATTATTCTTTGTTTCATTTGTAGTCAATTGTCTGAATGTCATTGAATTGATAGTAAGCGGCGCCGAAAACAACAGTTCATATGTTTTTGATTGATTCAGAGGTTTACATGTCTTCGGTTCGCCCTCTGATTCAAAATTATCACATTTCAAAGTTGAAGAATGAATTTGAAACTAACCTGACATTTGATAGCCTTCATTGCAATCACAGCTATAACTGCCATTCGTATTCTTACAGCGATGACCAGAGCACAGACCATAAGTATCTTTGCATCTGTTTGGCGTAATCAAGTAAATTTAGTGAATGACTCTGAATTATATCTAAATTTTTATTTACTCATTTATGTCAATACAGGTGTTCTTTATATCCCTTGTTCCATTTGGGCAGTCTTTTGAATTAAATTGAGCTTGATTAGTATAGATTTGATATAAAATATCAATTAAATGAATAATTACTCTGACAAAGAACTGTTTGAGTGCAGCAAAACTGTTTATAATGACAGTTACCATGGTCAAATTGATGATACAACCATTGATTTTCTGAACAACACTCCCGTTTAGGTACACAAAAGCCTTTGATATTGTTTGGAAGTGAACAGGGAAAACGGGGACTCACTTTTGCTTGCTTGATTGTACTGTTCAAATGGACAAGAACAAAGACCAGGGATATTGAATACAACAATTTGTGAATTGTAAACATCTTTTGTCGATCAGAATTCTATTCTCAAGAATTGATTCACGAATTAAATAAATGTTTTATAACTTCAAAGCTCTTTATATAAAGCTTTGCCGAAAGTATCGACTCTTTTGTCAGCTTTTAAACGATAAAAGTTATAATAATTGAAAAATTTGCTCTTCTTTTTGATTTCCTTATTAATGGTTTCATTGAAAATAATTATTTTGATGAATGAGTTGACAAATAATATGAATACCAATGCTTTTAATAAACTTTATCTTCAATTCCTATTCAAATGATTCAATGGATGAAAGTTTACGAATAGATTTGAATAAAGATTTATTCAAAAACAAAATATACCTCAAATCAAATCAAATTCAAAATCCGTTTTAATTTCTTTTATTTAATTAAAGAATTGATTGATTTTCGGCTTTTATTTGAGAAAATAGTCGACACTTTTAAACACTTTTTCACAGATTTTCAGGAGAGGCATACTTTTTGACCCATTCCTTAACCATTTTGTTGTAACTGTTTCTGTCGGAAATGTAGAGCCGAGCGCTCTCTCCATTCAATGCTGAATCCGGGTTGGGATCAGTCAATAGCGAGGAAATTGAAAGCATGACTTTGGAAACGGTATAGACTGACGACCACTTCTCCTTAAGTATGTCCACACATATGTCTCCGCCAACACTGATGTTTGGGTGAAATATTTTGGTCATAAACTTGACTTTTGGAGCTCTCATAGGATAGTCGTGAGGAAAGTTGATCACAAACTTGAATATTCCCCCCGAATATGGACTGTCTTCGGGGCCACTCAGCATTCCTTCCCATTTAAAGAAATTGGTGTCATCGCTGGGGCCGACCATAACTTCGATTGGAGGACTCCTTTTGATTTCATCCAATTCTTTCTTAATTCTCTTTAATGCCATTGTGTTCGACATGTCTTCTACTGTCTGTCTGTCCTCTGATCTCAAAATTTGAGAAAAAATTTATTTTACTTTTTTGAAACTCAAATGAAATTAAGAGAACCGTTGAATGAATTCAAATACTTTAATAATTGAATCGATTTAAAGGTCAGAGACTTTAATAATTAAATTCAAACATTTTAAACGGTTTTCATTCAGTTGATATTTAAAAGAACAGAATGAACTCAACCCCACCCTCTCTTGTAGTGAATGAGACAAAAACAAAGACAGAATTACCGCAAATGCCAACCATTCCACCCGAATCTCAACTGATTCCTTCTTCGAGCCATGAAATGATTCTTCGGATACAAAACAGCATTGAAGGACAGTTGGCTATTCTGGTCGAAGAAAATGACGCGGAAATGATTGCCGTTCCCCTCAATTTGTATAACAAGAGCGGAAAAGTGATTCTAAGCATTGAACGGACCAGAGGCAAAGCGGAAATATGGGGCACAAAATTTGGTCACTGGGCTGTTCCCGATCCCAATGTTATGATAAGTGCTGAATATCCGCTCGGATTCGGTGTTTTGGTTTCGGCCAACAAATTGTTTGTTTCAAAACATTTTTATACAAACAAAAAGTCACTGAACGTCAAGAATAGAGTCGTATTTCTGGTGAGGAACCAATTCGGTGATCTCGTGTTTGGTGGCAAAGACAGAGTCAATATGACGGCCCGTTATCCTTTGGGAAGAGCTAAACAAATAGACTTCAAACTATATGACCCCTTCAAAAGAGAAGAAGTCTTTTGTCGGTAACTTTTGAGATTTTCTTCCTGTCTATTCTTCTGTTGTTTGCAACGCATGGAAGTTATGGCACAGCCCTCAAAGTCCGTAGGCATTGTCCAACAGAAGTGGACACTCATTGGAGTGGAGTTTGTTGTTGAGGACCAAAAACAGAAGCAATTATTTAGAGTGAAGTCAACCCAATCGGGAATACGATTCAAATATAAGGAATACACGATCTTATCGATGGATAACAAAGAAATCGGAAGAATAAGACCATCGCTCACAGATGACAAACTGATTCCGTCCAAAGAGGTTCCTATTCTGAGCATTGAGTTCAACGAAACCCTAAATGCAATCCAAAAGACTCTTTTAATATCAGCCCTGTTTCTCATCAAAAGCCTATTTTACGATAAATAAAAGAAATGACTGAAAACAAGATTTTCATTAAAAACACTTTACTATCGAAAACATTAAAAATTTGTGACAAAAGTAAACAACTATTCCATTGAATTATTGAGAGTATTAACAATGAAACCAACTTTGACTGTATTTAATTTTAATTCAATTGGTTCGTTGGATTTTGATCCAGATACAAATTAGTAATGAAAAATAAAATTATTTAGTTATCGAGGTTTAAGGACAGGCTGACTCTTTTCCGGCATAATTTTGAGCTCATGATTAAAGCAGTTCAAAAAATAAGGATAAAAATTCTGATTTTATCGCGCGATTGGATTTAATTGTTGAAACTTTCAACAAATTGGTTTAGAATTCAACTGTAGTTAAAGGGTTCTCACAAACCATTCATTTTTGTCTGAAATGATTGTTTGGATGAAAATGATAAACTAGGTGATTCAATGACGAAACTGTTTCTATTATAACAGCAATGATGATCTGGGTCACCAATAATTATCAAGATATAAAAACTGTGTGTTAATCGATGAGAGTATGAAATCTATTATTATTTCATTAATTATTGAAAAATGTTTTGTTTGAATACTTTTGTGATTTTAGTTGCTTTTGTTGGAGTGATGTCAGCCCAGGAGTCGAGTACTGTTCCATCACCGGATGGGAACAGCACCAAAAATGTCAAGTGGTGGGATTGTGGAGACATCAATTCAACCATTCGTTGGGAGGATTTCCAAGCTGAAGACCCGATTCGCATGGAAAAACTCACCGTTGGAGCTAGGTACCGAATACTTGAAGAAGTAAGGCCAGGTTCTTATTCCAGAGTAGAGGTGTGGCGTGTTTTCAACTTACTGGTCGTTCCCATCTATGTAAAAATTCCATGTATCGGAAAATTTGGTTCGTGCAACTATGATATCTGTCGAATCATGGACAAGGATAACTTCTGTACATTCCAGCGCAATAATAACGCCGGCTGTGGCTGTCCGATGAGCCCTAAAGTAGTGGAGGGCTATGAATATAAGGCTAAGATTCCGACCACCAAATTCTCAACATTCCAGCAACTTTACGCTGAGGTGACTTTAGAATGACACAGAATGACACAGAATGA
>JAQFXL010000989.1:0-14784 GCA_034693445.1 Edwardzetes edwardsi | reverse complement strand
GCAATAAATTAATTGTTCAAAAGTCTAGTTTACAAGAATCTGTTTATTTTCAAATACTTAAACTCGACATAACTTCCAGACATAACGACACAGAATAATATTTCTTTTGACAAAAGTTTTTAAAATTTTCAAAATTAAAAAATCAATTATTTCGGGCTTTCGTCAGATATAAAGTGATGGGAAACACCTGTTTTGCACAAGAATTCCAATACTTACCATCGGCGGCCAATAGCACAGCACAGAACAGCTGCACCGATCAGCCATACATTGTTCTCAACTCATTTGATACATAAAATCAATTGTTTTAAAGTAGTTTTAAATAAAACAAAAACACTTTATTTGAAAAACATGTCTAAAATTGATAATTAAATGAATAAAAAGTTTAAAAACAGGACTTCTCGCCTCTCATCCATTTCTTGTCCGGTCCTATCAGTTGTACCATCGGTTCTGATAGAAGATCTTTATATTACGACCAGTTTTTCAGTCGATGCCATTATTCGTTTCAAACATAAACCTTATTCTATGAGAGGCCGTCTCATCCAATTACGGCAATCAGTATCAGATGGCCCGGTACTCAACCGATGTTTTTTGGTTGAGCACTCATCCACTAACCCTCTCATACAAAGCACTCAAGTAATCAATTTAATTAATTTTCAAAAGTTTGTGAAAAATATTTTTTTTTGTGAAATAAATATCTAACTCATGAATGAATGAAAAACATTATTGAAGGGACAGCCCTGAGAAGAGCCCTCTATATATCAATTGCTTCTCAAAAGGCCTATAACCTTGAACGTGCCTGATGTATTAATTTATTGGTAAACAGGGTAAATGCTGAAGAAAACAATCTTTATTTATCGGCTCTAATAGTGGTTGAGATAAAACTGTATTGAATTGACAACAGTTGTTGTGAACGCAAATGTGGTGTCACTGCAGTCGAGCGTTGATTACAACAAACGAGTGATTATTTGAGCGATTCTTTCAATACAAGGATTACATGTTTTGTGACTCAATTCAACTCTCATTCACTTCAGGTTTATATTAAATTTAATAATAAAATATAATTATTTGAATCCAAATGACCTCAAACCAGACTGATATGAGATAATAGCCATTCGGTCGCAACAAATCTCATTTAATTTGAAGGCAACTAATCTAATGGCAAACCTATTGTCGACAAATTGATTCAAACCTATCGATAATAATATTGTTTTGAAAAATTTTCCACAAATTTGTGATTCAATTGATTTGATTTTTATATAAGTCTTGATTTTAGTCAACAATTTAATTGATTTATTAGTTATTAAATGTCTTAACCGGTGATAGAAATCAAATGCAAGTCTTGAATGCAATACAAATCCGTTTATTTAATTGTGTTTTAGTTTAAAATTAATTTATCGATTGTTTTGATTATTTGTTGTAATTCTGGTCTTCAAAGATGGCAGCGATTGGACTCGAATCTGATCTTCAAATGCTTATTACAATCAGAGACGAAGAGATCAAGAAATTGAAGGCTTTGCTCAACGAAAGGGATGAAGAGATTCAAGAATTGAAATCACAATTAGATAAATACAAATCTGTTCTGTCGTTCAAAAGCGATGGCTTTATATCTCCGGCTAATGTCGGTCTTCGGCCGCGAAAGAACCGACTGTTGGGTATATCAGCCGAACCACAGAATCTGATGTCAATTACTGAACTCATTAATACCAAGTTTACCGAATATCCCAAATCTCAACAGTAAGACAATAATTATTGATTTAAATTGAGTTCATTTATATCTGAATTAAATTATTTGTTTAAATAGCGATTATCGTTAATAAGCGATAATACGGTCTTATATTCTGTGGGTTTTGTTCGTAAATCAAACCATAACTCTATTTAATATGTTTTCTGTTGTATTGAACTTTCATTTTAAGTCTATTTTTAGTCAAAATTATCTATAGTTTAGAGTTAGGCCTCTGTTAGTCGACTATCTCTCCAATAATTGCTTTGAACAGTAGTTTTGAGCACAAAATTCAAATCGATTTAAAATTTTAATCATAAGATCCTCTGATTTGTCGTACTTTTGGACGACAATCGTATCTCTAATTAGTTTATAAATAATACAATTGAAGCAAATAATAAGGAAAACCAAAACTCATTTCACTCACATTTTCCTGATTTTATTTGACATTTGTTTTCAACTTTAAATAAGTTCAGACAAAACTTACATTGATTCTAATTATACGTGTGCTTGCTCATTTGTCAATTTGAATAATCTACTTTTCAAACCATTTGTTTACTTATTTCCTGATTAGGAATATTTGAAAATTGCATTTAAATGTCATTTTTGTCGACTAAGAGTTTCAATTAAATATTTGCGTATCGATTGATCGCATTTGTGATACCTATTTGATAGGTAGTGGCCATCAGGTTTGCTCCCCATTATTGCCTTGCTTATGACAGGCTTCCCATTCAGTCATCTAGCACATCTTACATTTTTAGTCCACTTATGAGGATAATTATCTCGGTATATGTCTTTCCAATTTCATGGCTATCATTACATAGAATTATTCAGTTTTTGGGTCAAACTCCTGGTCATCATTCAATCAATTTTATGTAAATATAAAACGAAGTAATTGTTTCCCAATTCTATTGAACTTTATTTTGTTTTATTGATATAAATATATAATTTATTTATATTTTTGACACTTTTTTCTCTATAAATAAATATTGAATTTATTTTCCAAATTTGAGATTTTCCTTAAAAAATGATAAACCTTAGAATAAGCCCCCCTTTCCTCCCCTCCCCAATCAATCCATAATTTTACAGGATGCCTGTTTTAATATTAATTTATTCTAACATTTGTTTAATGAAAACTTGTTTTAAAATTTTATGAATGTTTCGCAACAAATGCTATATTTTTAGGTAAAAATAGAAAACTGAATCAATTGAATGACATTTCTATTTGGATACATGTTTTTGTTTTTAACACATTTTTGTTGTTTGAAATTAATGCAAATTCTTTGTTCTCTAATTTCATTATTATATCGTTTATATCTTCTTAATTGAGTTTTCTTTTCAAATATGAATTTTGTTTGATTTTCAACCGAAAAATCCAATCGATTGCAATGGAGACGAGATTTGAACTCTATTTTTACTTATGTTAAGAATAAATCAAAGAAACTCTAAACTGATTAATGAATTTTCTGAGCAAATCGTCTGATTAGAAAAGAGGTCAATATTTTTCAATTTAAAAAGTCTTTACAAATGCTTTCGAAGACATTAATCAAACAAATGTTAAAATTACTGTTTTTCAGGTATTTTGCAAATTAAAGTGTATTAGATTTGGATCAATGAATAGCAGTCGAAATACCCATTGATTTAATACATTCTTCTCCTTATTTTACTCTTCAATGATTCCACTTATTGAAAAATACTCAATTCATGTATTAAACAAGCTTGATACAAATTTATGACAACATAATAGAGGTTTAGGTCTTTCTTTTTTAAAATTAAAATTACCTAGATTTTTGTATTGCTAAACGATCTTGATTGATCACTTTATTTCAATACTCTATTTTATTAAGGATTTCCTTCAAATGGTATTTATTTTAAGTGAATAACTCTTACTATTAATTGTCTATAAAATGATTATTTTTTTTTAATTTAATTTCCATTGAATACAGATTTTATGTCTAAATACTCATTAAATTGAGAATAAAATTGATTCTATTTTTCACTTCCAATCATTTGGTGCGAACTCATCAAAGAGAGACCAAAACGTTAATAGCTATAAATGGCACTAATTTTACACTAATTTTCATTTAATATAACATTAATTTTAATGAATGCGTTGAAAACTGACAATAAATAAAATGAACTTCAAATGGAAGTATACCTAACCTATGATGGGTTGCGTTAAATCAAATGGTTATGTAATTAGTGATTAATTAAATTGAAAACCGATATAAACTTTGCATTAAATGTGTTTAAACTTCATTTCTGATAATTTATCTAAAGTAAAAGGATTAGAATCTTGATCTTTTTAGCAATTTTTCATTAGTTATCAAGGAACGGTTGAAATTAGACAAAACTATCGCAATTAAATTATGATAAACATTAATCAGAATGAGTCTAATGTTAACATTTTTTCTTATGACTTGAATGTATCGATTGTGAAGTGAATTGAATTCAAAGAGTCTTCACTTCACGTGAAACTCAAATCATTGAGTCGTCGAATGAATTCCATTTATATGACATTTGGTGGCATCGGTTGCTATGTTTTGCTGACAAAGTCTACTAATTTACTGATAACTAAATGCAAACAACCTTTGGATTTAAATCAAACTATAATTAAACCAAAATTACTCAACAATTTTTGATTATCTCTTTGTTTGAAAATGAGTCGAATCTTATTATAGATTAATTGTTTCGTTTGAAGACATTTTCATTTGTTTTTCTTTTTCCCAATATTTCAATGAATGAATAAATAGATGCAATTTCTTTGCAATTTTCAATCCAACATTTAGAAAAAGATGTGCATGATTATAGTCACAAATTTTCAATGTTAAAGGAGAAGATCCAAATTTCACAGAGTATATGATAAGATGGATAATAGATAGTGATAATAGAGAGAGAGAGAGAGAGAGAGAGAGAGAGAGAGAGAGAGAGAGAGAGAGACGAGAGAGAGAGAGAGAGGTCATTCCCACCAAGGATGTATCGACTATTTCTCCCAATTCAAGTGCATTTGCCCACAAGAGGGCCACAATTGAATAATTTATTCAGAAACCAAGACAGATATGACTCTTAAACCATTTGATTCAGCATGTATCACTTAGTTGTAATCGATTTCATTTGCTTGCTTATCTCATTTTTCAAACAAATATTGTTAAATTTTTACATTTTTGTATTTGGGTTTAGAAATTTGGGTAAATTTGGATTTCCTTTTTATTGTTAAACCCAGAGTTTGCACAACACTGTATTGCAAGAATGCCATTACAATGATGTTGAGTTTTACATCAAATACGACATTCCCTTGAAAATTGTGCGATTTTTTTTATAGTAGATGACATATCAAATGATAAAAACTGTGTAATAAACATAAGAAACAAAACTAACTCGAACTTTGTTACGGATACAACTTTCATCTTGAAAATCAGAATTTCAGATCAATTTATCGATTAAATGAATCATTGATTACTTAGCTGTGAATTAAAGCATTAAAGCACTTCAGTTGTCATTTTATTATAATATAAATTATAATCAAATAATTCAAAAATAAGTTTTTCGTTAATACTTTGTTTTCATTTTTAGACGAACACAGAATCAGTTTGACTCAAAAAGTTGTGATTAGACTTTTGACTTATTGACAAACTCCTGACTTAACACAATTAACTCTATAATGATTTGATTTATTGAAACCTTCGAAATATTGTCTAAAATGACAGTTATTTTGTGGCAAAAAGTTTTCGATTTATTCGGTTTTGATTATGAATTGATAGAAACGATTCGTCACTTGTTTTCTAAAACAATAACTAAATATTTGTATGAATCGATTCGTTTCAGTTCCCGATCACTGATTATGAAAGCAATACTAGAGAATGATTTCATGAAAAACTTAGAGGAAGTCCAGATCAATGAGATAACAGATTGCATGTATCCGGTTGAGTACGCCCGAGACCTCTTCATCATCAAAGAGGGTGAGGTCGGCTCAGTTGTCTATGTCATGGAAGAGGGCAGCGTTGAGGTGAGCAAAAGTGGCAAATTCCTGTCTAAAATGGGCCCGGGAAAGGTGTTCGGCGAATTGGCCATCCTTTACAATTGCACTCGAACTGCGACTGTCAAAGGTTTGAACGCTATATCAAATAGTTATACCGCTTATTAGCTTACAGTTAGCTTACAATTAGCTTAGAATTAGCTTACCTTCACTTCACTGATATTCAAATGAAAATGTTTCCATTCTTTACGTTTTCTAAAAACCTTTATTTCTTTGAAAAAATTTCCTCAATTTTAAAATATTTGCAATTTCTTTAATAAATGCTTTTTTCAAACAATAGAGTCATTTGATATCCCATTTGATTGTTATCTTTTTTGTGTCCAGCGCTCACTGATTGCAAGTTATGGGCAATTGAGAGACAATGCTTTCAAACAATTATGATGAGGACAGGACTAATCCGACAGAGAGAGTATATGGACTTTTTGAAAACTGTGCCGACATTTAGGAAACTTCCCGACGAAACAATTATCAAAATAGTCGACGTTCTCGAAGAGGTATTATTTTAGTTGTATTGAAAATATTGCCACAAATAGTGTTGGCATTGGATTAACGGCTATTCGGTTCTCACTTTTATTTAACATTCATTTCAATTCAAATTCGTTATAATTTTTGAGTTTTTATTGCCATTGAATTCCTCTCTATTTGTTTGGAAGAGAGACTCGATTTCAAGCCTTTTCTTAGAAAACACTTTTTGATCACATTTTGGTTTATTATCTCTTCAGACAACTTATCAAAAGGGAGATTACATCATAAGACAAGGGGCCAGAGGGGACACCTTCTTCATAATAAGCAAAGGAAGAGTTAAAGTGACCCTTAAAGAAGTAATGGCTCAGAGTTCAAATGGAGAGGGAATGGATTATAATGTTCCGGAAAAATTTATTCGAACCCTTACTCGGGGACAATTCTTTGGTGAACGGGCTCTTCAGGGCGATGACGTCCGCACGGCTAATATCATTGCCGACTCCGACACTGGTGTCAACTGTTTGGTCATCGATAGAGAGTATGGCAGACATTGATTGCATTTTACATCGAATTAACTCTAAATCGGTTATAATTTCAGATCATTTAATCAAATGATTAGTAATTTGGACGAAATTAAGACTAAAAGATATGACGAAGACTTAATTGAAAGACAAAAGTAAGAGTTATTATAATCTAATTCTTATTTATATTTCAAACTTATTATTCTTTTACTGCTTTTCTGAAGAAAGACTAATATCGGAGGTATTCTCGAAACTCTTCATTCTTTTATTCAATAAAATGGTTTAAATGTTTGAATTATTAATATTTTTGATCCAAAATCAGATTAAACGAACAGTTCGCCAAAATAACTCTGCCTGAGCTCCGAAAAGTAGCCACATTAGGAGTGGGTGGCTTTGGTCGCGTAGAGTTGGTTACTCTTGCAACTGATCAGAGCAAAAGTTTTGCGCTGAAAGTTATGAAAAAGGCTCAGATCGTGGAAACGAGACAACAACAGCACATCTTAAGTGAAAAGCAAATTATGATGGAATCAAACTGTGATTTCATTGTCAAACTCTACAAAACATTCAAAGGTTTTAGTCATTCAATGCTTTCCATCGATTTATTTGTCTTTTTGTGGAACAGATGCCAAATATTTATATATGCTTTTGGAGTCGTGTTTGGGAGGAGAGCTCTGGACTATACTCCGAGATCGGGGACACTTTGATGAGACAACGACTCGATTTTACGTGTCGTGTGTTATCGAAGCCTTCGATTACTTGCACTCAAGAAATATAATCTATAGAGACCTCAAACCAGAGAACATGCTTTTGGATGACTTTGGGTTCGCAAAACTCACAGATTTTGGTTTCGCCAAAAGACTTCTACCGCCCGGACGCAAGACATGGACTTTCTGTGGAACGTAAGTCTTTTCTTTGAACTAAACTTTCAATGATTAAGATTATCTCAATTAGTCCGGAATATGTCGCCCCAGAAATAATCCTAAACCGAGGACACGACTATTCGGGTAATTCGATTGATTGTAAATTGTTTTGATAGTAATTCTAATTATGATTCGACGGTTTTAGCCGACTATTGGTCGTTAGGAGTACTTATGTTTGAATTGCTTACCGGAACGTAAGTTATATCACGATTGGAGTTCGAACTCTACTTAACTATCGGTTTATAATCTATGTTTAGGCCTCCTTTCACTGGTTCTGATCCCATGAAGACCTATAATATAATTCTAAAAGGCATCGACGCCATAGACTTTCCCCGTTCTGTATCTCGAAACTCAACGAACCTCATAAAGAAGTTATGTCGAGACAATCCCGCGGAACGACTCGGGTATCAAAAGGGAGGCATTGAAGACATTAAGAAACACAAGTAATAAATATAAACAGTTTTTCTGAACCTTTACTCAATTTAATCGATTATTCAAAAGATGGTTCGATGGCTTCTATTGGGAAGGACTCAAATCCCGAACTCTAAGCCCTCCAATTGTGCCAATCGTATGAAATTTCACACAACCTTCAAATTGAATTCAATTTATATTTTATTCAATGTTTTAATAGATTCGTAACGCAATCGATAATTCAAACTTCGATCAGTACCCGCCCGACACAGAGGGCGATCCACCCGATGACATGACCGGTTGGGACGAAGACTTTTAAGTTTTATATTTTGACTATAAATGCAATAAATAGGAGTTTATATTGAATTTAATGATTATTTGCGTTATATTTTTGTCTCTTTTTTGTTATAACTGTTAGAAATTATAGACATTTTATTTTAGATTCGCTTTAATTCATAATAATGTAAATAATTATCTCATTTGAAGGCATAATAAAGTTTGACTCAAATTATTTTTTAACCCAAAAGTATCTCAAATAAAAGCACTCAAAGTCTTGCTTTTAAACATTGAATGTCTAAAAATTAATCAAAGTTTTAGAGAAAACCAATTGACAACCGATAAGTAGTCTCTCTCTCTCTCTCTCTCTCTCTCTCTCTCTCTCTCTCTCTCTCTCTCTTTCACATTAAGTAAATCATAAAAGAATTGATGAAATTATGAAATATTTAAAAGTAGGCGGAGTTTACACAAAATATGACGTAATTTGTTATAAAATCATATGATTTGAAGAGTATTTGTCTGAAACACAAAAATGTTTGATTCAATGAATTGGAAATTCATTGAAAAAAATGTATTTTATCTCAAATCAGATAACTTTAAGATATAAGAAATGGCTTCAAAACTGATGTCTCATTTCAATTGAACCGATTAACGAATTATGTCTGAGAAGAGAGAAAATGGTGGCAAAGATTTGATCGGTGATTCGCTAGACTTTCCATCGGGAACCCAACCTTTGGACAATCAGGTGGCCGGACATCGATTCGGACAATCGGCTAACTATTTGGCGCTTTTGAGACACTTGGAGTCAAACGATATTTTGAAACCAATTTGTGATAAAAGAAGTGAAAGAGAATTCAGATTATATTCTGAGATCTGGAACTCAGACAATGACTTCCGAAAAGAGATCCAAATTCTAAGACAATTTGTGCCGAAATTCAATGGCCTTCTAACTGACCAAAAGATTGGCCGCAAGTATTTGAGAATCGAAGATATCACGAATGGAATGAAGAGTCCGTCGATTATTGACATCAAAGTCGGCCCAAAAACATATGACTCGGAAGCAAATGAAGAGAAAATTAAGAGCGAAGTCACAAAATACCGGTTCGCACAACAGATCGGCTTCAGATTCCTCGGAATGAGGGTATGAATGACTAATACTCCCACTCTTTTCATAAGTTTTTAATATTTATTTGAATCTAAAAATAGCAACACTTTTAATGACAAAAATAGTTATAATTTTATTAAACATTTAGATCTATAATTCAAAAGACAACGAATATATTATTAAAGACAAGGATTATGGCTTAAAACTGACGCCTGAAGACATTGATGGGGGTAAGGGCTGACTAAACTGTCGTCGGATTCTAATGTATGTCCATTTGTAGCAATAAAACTGTTGGTTCAAAACAATAGGGCCTTAACTCAACAATTTTGTGATCAAATGAAAGCAATTTATGACTGGTTTCAAAACTACAATATCAACAAATGGCAGTTCATTTCCAGTTCTCTGTTATTGGTTTATGACTCAAATCAAAGTAAAGCAACGGTCAAAATGATAGACTTCGCTCATGTCTTCCCAAATGAGGGCCGGGACGAGAACTACTTATTCGGACTGAAAAAATTGATTCAATATTTTGATAGTATATATGAAAAACTGTATTAAACTCTATATTTAAAAATTGTTGTTTTAAACACTTTTTATAAAATTATTTATAAATCAATTAATGTTTTACTAAAATCTGTTAAAAGTTTAGTCTTTTTTAAGCCATTTTTCCAAATCTATGTAAGAATTGTATTCGAAAACAAATTTATCGACAGTCGGACCGCTCTTTTCGGCCTCAACTGTGATCTCAGATTCTTTCGGAGAGTTGTCGGAAAAGTCAACAAAACTGTTGTCTTCTTTGCAATCGTTTGTTATATCGATTTTGTCGAAAAAGTCGACGATTTCTGGTTCGCTGTCGATTGAAAGACTATCTGAGCGGCTGTTCACTGAATCCAAACATTGAGTCAATGCGTCGGCGAATCTGATTGGCATTTCTTGGATCGACTTCTTGAGGTCCGCCATAACTTCTCTCATTTGCTTCAATTCCTTCAAAATATTTGTCTGAAAAATTTGATTATTTTGTCGCAAATTTTCCAAATATTCGACTAATATTTTGAACTCAATTTTATTTTCATTGAACTCAAAACCGCTTTTCTTTTCCGAATTCACGATTTGATGAGTAGTTCCCGAATAGGTTTGTCCTGTAATTCAGAATAATGTCGTAAATTCACATCACGTGACAATTAAAAGCAGTTTTTTAAATCCAGAGTCCATTACAAGAAATGTGTGGCAAATACCTGAAGTGGAAGATTGACTGTCGAACGGAGAAAATAGGGTATTATTGCGGACAGCCATCGACGGACCGATTGGCACTACATTGCCGTGGATTACACCCAAAGGTGTGTTCGTCGAAGACATACTCTTATAAAAGTATGGGTAATAAGGACTAGAAGTGGAAGAGTTTGCGTCAATTGATTCGACTTTATCTTCACTCAAATAATTGCAATCAAAAAACGAGTGGTTTTTGTTGTCATTAATTGAACTCATTTTTGAATCTATTTTAGAGACAAAATAAACGATTCATTGATTGAATTTGTATTAAAGCATAAATGAGACAAATATGTTGTAATCCCAACTCATTTCAATAAATTATTGTATTAATAGATAATTAAAGAGATAAATGAGTTTAAAGTTTGCTTAATATTTACACAATTTTTATCGCGATTTCCAGAAATGGATCCAAATATTGATTTTAATCGAAGACTCGTTTTGCTGTTCACTAAAAACTTACGAAATATTTGCCAAAAAAATGATCAAAAAGTAAAATAAATCTAAAATTATTGAGTTTTCGCTAAATATGTGTAAAACTAATCAATTATTTGGAAATTAAAATTATTACAAAAGTCTATATAGTATTTAAAAGTCTTCAGAATTGAAAGCCCAAGTGTTTAACCGTAATATACGTGCAGTGAATGAACTCAATTCATGTGACTCTCAATAGAGTCGACACGTCTTTCACTTTGAGGGGAACTAAAGTTATGTCACATTTGAACGTTGTTTTTGTGTGATTTCGTCACATTTTAAGGTCAATACAGTCACGTAAACCAGTTTTCTTAACTTTTGGTATTAATAGTCCAGATTAGTCACCTAGATCACTTAGCCTTTTATTTAATTCCCTTTTAATCGTGTTTTGATATCTTTTGATACAAAGAATTAGCTTTTGTTTCGATCGATCAGTCATTTCACTCATTTCCTATTGAATACAAGGAAACAACAGTTGTTACTAGGTACGCTCAATTTCATGATCTCAATTTTAAAACATAATAGTTAAATTCATTTGGTTAACCCTTCTATATAATATATATATTATTTAACTTATTAACATGGTTAAATGTAAATTATCTTCACATCCTTTGGCATAGATTTCTGTCACAACTTTTGTATGAATTGATTGTCAATTATTTAGTAAAACATTTTGTCAAACAAATCACAATTAATTTTCAAAGGATTTATTCGACTCTCCATTCACTGTAATACATATAACACATGTATATTATAATTTATAATACTATAGTATTATAGTTAGCTAGGTAGCCCATAATTTATTTTCAATTCGAAAGCAAAACGTTTGATGTGACTGATTATTGAAAGGAAATAATTTCATCAAAAGTTTGAAATAGAGAATTAAACTTGGTGCAAATATTTTTCCAGATATGTTAAAGCAATATTGAAAACTAGCTATTAATAAGCATTAATAGTAATAATTTCAGTTTTAAAAGAATTCTTGAAATTATTATTGTGTTAAAGTTATTTGACGTCATATTTATCATAAAAGACTTCAATGGGATCGTTGACATGAATAAAGCCCGTGGATAGTGGTCCGAATATAACACCAAAACTGGGTCCCAACCCTTTCTTCTTAGTTATTCCGGTTGGGGGTCGTATTCTGCAAGAGATTTGTTTCGATTACTCTATTAAAAAATTGATCACTTAATCACTCACTTATTAAGAGCAGTGAGAGTGGGCTGTCCTTTGACTCCTGTGTTAGGATTGACAGTAGTGGACGGGCATCTGTCACACTTAAGAAGTCTAAGAAACTTGACGCCATTGATTGACATCAGTTTCCACAAGTCTTCATCCCATGCTTTTGGGTAATCGACTAAAACATTTGGTCTGAAGTTTTCAAAAGAGACGAAATCACTTCCTTCCGGAAAATTTGAGTTCAAATCTTTGACAGAACTTTCGTTAACTAAATGGAGACCCGATTTGTTCTGATATATAATCGGAAACTGTTTGTCATCACCTCTTCTGCTATTAGAGTGAGTGTCTCGTAGTTCAAAACTCTGGTGGTGTTGTACTAAACGTATGTCAGATTTGCCTAAATAAGTGCGGAACCAATTGTGCACTTCTTCGCCGCAATCGATTCCTTTAATCTCTTTGCCATATAATCTAATCGATTGTATTTTCAAATATATTTTATAAGTTTGTCGTTTAAAATAGAAATACTTGAAAGTAAATATTTTGCAGTCATTAAGGTCTTCAATGTAAGTAAGTTTGAGTGTCGGCATATCTGGCGCTTCGATCCATAGTTGGCTGTCCTCATGAAAACCACATTTAGTTAATGCCAGTTTTGGCTCGTGTTTCAGTGCTATGAATTGATTATCTTTGTCCAGTAATATCCAGGATCTAATCGATTGCATTCAATGTTCAATAAAAGATAATTTAAAAGTTTTTTTCACAATTCTTTGCGATTAAAACGAGTTTTATCTTTACTCCGATAAAAGCAAAAAACTTTTTATTTTTTGAGTGGAGGTATTTCGGCATAATTTTGTATATAATTTGAATTATCGATTATTGAGATCAGACGACCGATCATTGGGAGGCCATAAAGGACTACATAATCGTAGCTATTATTCTGACTTAAAATAATAGTTTAATTTTTATTTCTTATTGTTTGCGATGCAAATCATTATTACTTAATATTCTTATTTAAAATCATAATTTTAGATACTTAACGGCACATAAATTTTTTCTCGAGCTCTACAAGATGTTAAACTTTACCTTAAATGAAGAACAGCACAAATCAGTCATTCCTGCCCTGTGTTGCTTAAATCAGTACTTCTTAGGCTAAAACAAACACTGTATTACATATTTTTCTGTTTTTGTTTTCTTAAGCAATAGACTGTGTGCCGATCCCTCACATTTGAACAGCACATCATACAAACAATTATTGTTTTGTTGCTCACATTGCAAATAAAATTCTTAAATTTTTGAACCGATAAAGATTTAGAATTATTCGCTTCTTTAAGTAAAAATCCCACTAAAATGATAAAATTCAAGCATATGTGCAATTAAAACGAGATTATTGAGAAGAAATTAGAGTTAAAGTTCAAATACCCGGAGTCAATTTAATCCGAATTAATTTGAGAGCAAAACAAGAATTACTTTTTTTTAACAACAAATGATTTATTGATATTCAAGTGATTTTAGAATCAAATTCTTTGGTTTTAATCCGATTAAACATCAGATCAGTGGTAAGAAAGCAATAAATACGAGTCTCTACTAACCTGTCCCTGAATTTGCCATATTTTACGACATCGTCAGTAATTTGGAGCCGGTTCACTTCAATTCCTTTTAGAGCTTTGACTGGATATATTAACAGTTTGTTTACTTTGCAAAGAGTGACAAATTTTCTACTATTTCGAGAAATAAACCAAAAATACAAAAGAGAAGTCGTGGCAACTGTTAGGCCGATGACCACAACCGGCAGTGCGGGACTCAAACTTGTGCTCAACATTTCTATTTCTAATTACAAACTGATTAGCTTTGAGCTAATTTCAAAAAATGTGAAACCTCAGCTTATTTGCACTAGATAATATTGATGAATTAATATGAAACAGAAAAACAGCTCAATTTACAATTTATTGATAATGGTGCGTTTATTCGCATTCAACCTTGATCAAATAAGAATTAATAAAATTATTTTTCACAGAATAATGTAATAATAAAAAGATTTTGAGAAAAACTATTTGATTTATCAGTGAATGGAGCTTTATGAGCTTGTTTACTTCAGATAACATTTCATATTGAATTTGAGTAAATTTTAGTTATCACAAGAAAAGTAAAGTTTGTCCGACTTTTCTTCAATTGACAATTGAATTCATTTAATGAATTATCGAGTTTTAGATTTTGCTAATTAGTAGATAAAAGGCAAAAGTTTATAAATTAAATTTTAAAATTAAAAGATTATCAAGCATATTATCAAGCATATTATCAAGCATATTATCAAGCATATTATCAAGCATATTATCAAGCATATTATCAAGCATATGATTTAGGAAACTTCTAAATCATTCTGACGTAAAGTTAAGTTGTTTTATGAGATTGTTCTCAAA
>JAQFXL010000988.1:0-14791 GCA_034693445.1 Edwardzetes edwardsi | reverse complement strand
GACCTCAAATTCATAAATAGTTAGCCGTAAAGACCTCTATATTGAACTCGACTGCACTGAAGCACTGAAGCACTGAATCACTGATTCGACCGTTTTTTTAAAGATTTGAATTTGAAAGCGCTTTACGTTAGCTCTCAAACAAACATAAAAACAATAAATCTTTGAATTATCGTCACTTCATTTGATCCCATCTTAAATATATTAAAATGTAAAGCAAATCAATTGTTTCTCGATTTTAATGAACTCTTTTTAATTGTCGTTTAGGTCGAGTGAATGCGCCGAAAATGACGGCAAACAATGGGATTATATGTGTCCACAATTTTGTGACTTTAACGCCACAGAAACAACGGATCAGTTGAAAGAAATCGATCACTTCTTCGGTAATTTATTACATTTTTAATATTTGGTTATTTTGTTGTATTTGTGAAACAATCGGTTCATTTGTCGCCATTTTTTCAATATTTAGAAGTAGATCACGAACTCGAAGAAGAGAATTCCATTTATGGCGAAGAAGTGGTTCCCATTTCACAGACACCAGTTATTGGCTGTAAATCACAATCGAATGTCAAACAAATGAATGGTTTAAATGAAGTAAACGATGGCTTCAAATATGAAACTCCGCCACAAAATAAGGAGAATATCGAAGACGACGACAATAACGATGTCTTCTATTCAACAAAAAAGTATTTATCGGTTGAAAAGAAATATAAATTGCGTTCGACTCCAATGAGAACTCTTCAGTACAATGGAGTGACTCCTCTGAGGGAAACCCGAATCAGTTCTAAGAAGAAGAAAAAAAATACAAAATCAAACTCTGAAATGAAAAAACTAAGAGAAGAGTCACTCTTCACAATGAAACGACTCCTTCTGGCCCTTCCCGATGAGTCGGATCTCAGTCCTCCCAATGTCGAAGTGCCACAATCAGAGGTACTAATTGAAGACAAAATCGAGACTCGGGTTGATGTCTACGAAGTGGCCAACAATGAAGTGATGGCTGACCAACAAAATGAACAATTGATTGAAAACGAGTCAAAAGAAGTGAAAAATCAATTTGAAAGCGGTTTGAATTCTAAACACATTTTTTTATTATTATTCGTGACTTTGTTTTAAATTTTAGAAAATGAGAACTGTTTGCAAACAGAACCCGAAGACAATGCGGTCACAAATAAGAGAGAGTCGTATGTCATCGAAAGAGTGCAAAAGACTGTAATAGTTATCAGTCCCGTCAAGTCTTCGAACACTTCCGCCTCAACCAGAAAAAAATTCTCAAATTCTATCCGAAGAAAAGGAACGCCAATCAAAAAAAGTGCTCTGAATTCAGGCCGTAAAGTAAGCTCTCAATCGATAGTTTCGCGCCTCTATTCCACAGCTAAGAAGTCACAGAATGAATACAAACCGATGGCTGAACTCATCAGAGAGTTTGAGACACAACCGCGGAGTTATGATCGCTCGCGACCTTCTGATAGAATTGGTTGCTGTCAACGATCCCGCTCTTCATCTGTTTCGTCGTTAACTCGACCCAAATCTCCAAAATTGCATTCAATTCATAGACACCGCCCGACTCCGCGTCAAACTGAAGATATAATTGCCTCTCAAATCAAGAAGTATTCGTTTAAAGCGAATCCGATTCGGAAGAAGTTATTCGACGCTAACTTTGCATCGAATAATCCGACCGTCAAATCGTCTAAAGCGCCGACAAAAGCCATTCCAATGAGTTTTCAAACTGAAAAGCGTCTCGAATTTTGGGCTAATAAGCACTCCACAGATGACAAGCCTGAAGGCGACCACAAATTCAAAGCCAATCCAATGCCGGCCTTCAAAAATCCTAAAGTTTTGCCGACAAAACCAGAGAAAAAGGCGACAACTCTTAAACCTTTCAGTTTTGATGATCGCATTCAACATTTGGTGACTAAGAAGAGAACTCAATCTGAAGATAATACCAAAAGAGATATTCCTCGAAATACTTTCAGATTTTGAACACTTATATTCGAAAATTACTGCAAATTTTAAGTAAAATCTTAAGTATTTGTTTAGGTTTTTACTTCAATTTGATTTTCATCTCTAATAAGAGTAATATTTAATATCTTTTTTATTGAATTTCTTTTTAATTTTCATTCATTTATTCAATTTTTGTAAAAGAAAAATAAAAGTGGATTTCAGTGAAAAATGAAAACATTTACTCAAATATTGATTTATTTATCATTTGTTCTGAAATTATATTATTATAAAAATAAATAATTCAATTGAAATACCCTTTGTTTCCAATCAATATTCAAATAAAATCTATACTAAATTTCAATAATTTTCTTATTTACAAATTTAATAATACATTTGAATCAATGATTTAATCTTTTGATGAGTTTATTTATAAATGGTTTTCAATAAATTATATAATTATTAATTAATGTTATATTCAAGTGATTCAAGTGATTGTCCATAACTTAAGTTTTAAAATAACTTTCAATTCATTTAATTAATGAAATAATTTTAATTTCGATATAAAAAGCATTTAATGTTTTATACATTGCTTTCGGAAAAAACTCATAATTTAATAGATGAATGACTTTCGACTAATGGTCTCAAAGCTAGACCTGAAGTAAACTAAGGGTCAGAGACTCTATACCTTCGCGATTGTTCTCTATTTCTGCTGTTGGGCCGACTATTGCTGCTATAGTTATAGTCTCTTTCAATATAAGGGGAGTGCACTTCCACTTTCAACTTAGCGGTGGCCAACACTTTGGTAGTTACCGTGTGCTGTGTTGAGGACATGAGATGAGGAGGTAGTGAGGTTTTGGTGCCACAACTTGTATCACTCATAGATGAGGTTCCGCTACTTTCACTCATAGCAGGACTTTCGCGGTCTGTCGAAGGGGTTGGACTCTCTGAGGCACTCGTCTGTCACAAGATTTTAAAAGTTATAATTCATATCATTATTGAAATTGAATTAATAGAAATATACCTCATTAGAGGTGGGCGTAGAGGAGGCTGAGGTAGTTTGAGATATAGTTTTCGTTCCGCCGTATGTAGGACTGGTTATTGTGGTCGTTTCGACAACGAATTCGGGCTGAACTACAATTTCATGTGAAGAATGATATGATTGCGGCTCTTCTGATATCGTCGATAGAGATATCTCTGACTGAACTCTTGGATACGACCGCCGAGAAAAGTAAGAAACGGAACGCTTTTTTCTCGGCAAACACGGAGAAGGTGTCGGAGAGGGAGTCGCTATGCGATCCTCGTAGTCAAAAGGTATGATCTCTGCTGGCGGTCCTATAATGGAGAGCAGGACCGGTAAGAGTACGAGCCCGTTAAGAGCACCCAGAATAACGACACCAAACAAGACATAAAAGAAATATCTGACGGAAACAAATGTCTGAGTATTGAATTTATATGCATTTGAATGACAGATACCTAATAATGAAGTCGAACTCAGAGAAGGCCAGCATAACAATACCGAAAAGAGTGGAAACAATGCCGTGAGTGACGGGAGTGAACATATGCTTTAACGCCATTTTCATTCTATGATTTCTGCTGCCAATACTCGTGAGAAAACTCTGCGATAAAACATTATTCAATACTTCAGTTACTTTCCATATATTTATAGACAAACCATAGTTATGTGCGAAACAAAGTCAACGCCGATTCCGACCGAAACTATTAGGATGACTGCAGGAACAGCACTGAGTTTAATGCCGAGCAGACCCATGAGTCCAAATACTTCGATCACTATCATTATCAGTATCACAACTATTAAAGTTGCGGTCCATGGGTTGAAGAGGAAGGCACTGATAACTAAGAACACAGCGGCCAACACCACAACCAGAGCTGAAAACAGGTAAAATCTGAGTCTCACATATTGTTCCCAATATATAAATGGTATTCCAGTAGGAAAGTTAGGCAGTCCTTTGTCTTCAAACTTTTGACAAATGGCACGAATTGCTTGAATAGTATCCGTTATCTCTGCAGTGGTTCTCATATTATTCAAATAGAAAGGCATTTGAGCGTAAACTAAGGGCTGGGATTTGGCTATTTTCAGCTCTACATCTTGGGAAACGTGAATCCATTGCCGGGGTTCAGGTCTGAAACTAGCCTGAGATGCAGAGTAGGCTAACGCATCGTTGGATACCCAGGCGGTCAGGTAATTGTAAAAGGCTTTGGGATTTATAATCCCCGAGTCATCAACTAATCTCATAGTTAGGACCTAAACGAAAGATTTAATTCATTAAAATTTAATCCGTTTTTCATTTAGGAATGAATTACCAAAGACTTGTCCACAGGATTATCGACGCGTCCCGTTTGGACGAGAAGTTTGTAGGCAAGTATTCCCTCATCCGATGCGTTTGGAAACCAATTTTCACGAGTAATGCATCCGTTTTTCCAGTCTTTATCGAAAGCCTCCTGTAGTCCGAGCAACCAATCCCTGAACATTGTAAGCCAGAACTCAGGGAGACCCCCATCGTCATTTTTAATGATTTGTCCGATACGAGTGAATGTCTGATGATATTCATGGAGAAGCTTTTGGTTGTTAGGATAGTCAAAATTGCCCTGGGTCACTGCAAACATGTTGAAAAAACTGAAATATTTTCGCTGAAAATTTAAAAATCGGTATTCAATGGTATTTCGCGGCACTATATCTGTTAAGTCGAGTCCGTCTTCGACGCGCACCAGACCTGAGACACTTATAGTCAGAAGGGCTAAGAATATGAAGACAACACACACTTTCACTGGTTTTTTCTGTAGAAACGGTCCGTAAGTATTATCCGCGAAATAAGTTAATGAATATTTGTTGCAGTCATCCCTCTGATGGCTGTACTCTGCAATCATCTTCTCGGAGTCAGGAGCGCACTGTTCTCGCACTTGACTGTCATTATCAGCACATCTGCACACTTTGGAGTTAGTTTTTGGCAGAAAAGGTTGGGCACAACTTTTGTCCGGAGCTAATATAGTGATAACATGTGAGCGATCGGGAGGTAAGGCCTGAACGATGCACTTCTTTATACACTTCTTGGATGAACTCTTTTTGTGACTCGACTTTAAATGATTAACACTGGAGTCATGCACCACATTATTGGGGACAGTAGTGTAGAAACAGCACAGTTTATTCTTTTTGGCGGTTGTGCGACGCCTCAGGTCAATACTGGCCACCGCTGGAAACAAAAGCATCACTGAAACGGTGATGAATGTGATCAGAATCGCCGCCTGAAGAGCGAAACATCTGAGCGCTGGAATCGGAATGATAGCCGCCGCCAAAAAAGCGCAAACATTACCAAAAGATGTCAATAGAATACTGGAACCGATTTGTTTGAGGCATTCCCCTGTTTTGGTCTGTTTGAGTAAATCATTTGGTTATCAAGTTTTTGGAAAAAAATTCAATTTTAGTCATACATTAAGAGGAGTGTCCGTACAAATGGTTTGAGAGTATGTGTGCGCCAACAGAAACATATTATCCACACCAATACCCAGAGCCAAGAATGGAATTATCTGTCAAACAAACAAAAGTAAATATTATGCAAACAATTTCTATTAGATTATCTTTGTATTAATTACTTGAGTTGTCGATGCATTAAACGCTAAGCCAATGAGAGCACAGAAGCCGAGTCCAGCGGCGACTGACAATCCTATTATTACGACCCCAGCAATTCCTAGAAAACTGAGCGACTCATTGCTACCATTCCATTTGCATAGAGAATATCCGGCGTAGACTAACATAAGGGTATATCCGATCGAAACTCTCATAACATTTACATCAGAAAAGTTTTTCATTATATCCATTAGAGAAGTACTGGTGAAAAGGTGTATGTCTTGATGTTTGGGATTTTCGTCATTTTTTGTGAACTTTTGCACTTCCTTTCATAAAACGATCCGTTATTTAGATTTATAGTAAATATTAAGTTATTATTAATTAGAGGCTTACTTCAGAGAACTTCCTCTGCCAGGCTTCCAGAACAATACGAGCCTTGTCTACAGACCAGTCCAGGTTATGGACTTTGTAGGTATGCTGGTAGAATTCATACATTTCCTGCTCAGCCATCAACTGAATGATAGACTGAAGAGCTTTGGCGCGCAATATATGTCCGGTTTTGTTTTTAGTCACACCGCCAACAATCAGATCTTCGGGCCAATGCATAAATTTGGTGGCAAACCCATAACAGCCTCCCGTCAATTCAACTCCGATATCAGGTGTTTGACCACTTTCCTTATTCGGTGCAGTGGGAGGACAGCTCAGGTCCGTTGGATCTAAGCAGGGCTTCTTCTGATAGCCAGATGTGATGCCAGCCTTTGAAATGATTGTTTAGATTAAAGATTTTGCAAATATTGGGATCGAATACCCTTTGCATGAATTTGTCTAATGTTGAGAACGGAAAACCATTGCTTTGACTTTCAGAGCTTCGCATCGATTTCATTGTCTCGAATAACATTTTTGGATTAAGGTTTGTCCACTGGACAGACATACCCAGTCCACTAAAATTATGTAAATAAGTCTTTGCTTCGATATTAAACAATCAAATGATCAAACTTACGGAATAGGAACAGGAAATTCGGGGCCCAATAGTTTGGAGCCCTCCCAAAAACAGTCTAATGGAGTGATTATAGCGCACGGAAACAAATTCTCGAGCATCTGATCCGTAAATATCATAGTTTAGTCAATTTTTCGATATTTTATTTGGAATTACTTACAGAATCGATATAATGAGTATCAAAACTGGGAATACTCGGAGAATAACAAATGTCTTTTAGTCTCCAAGTCCTGAAACAATCAAATCTTATTAAAATAAATTAAGTAATGATTAAAACATTTCTGTTTAGGTTTTCCCTCAAGTTATCGAAAAGAGAGGGAAAGGGAACTGCGATCAAAAACAATATGACTTACACTTCAAACATATCAACCGTGACTTTTGTGGCCACTTTCATGGCCTGCAGGTGCAAAAGCAAAGCATTGACGTGTAGAACACTGGCACCTGTGCTCTTTGGGGTTTGAATCACAATCTGATTAGTGCTACCGAAGCCTTCGCCTAAAGTTTTGCGAATGTATTTCATTTCCTTCTCTAGTCTTCCGCCCTCTAATCAAATAAATTATTCAAAATCAATGAGATATCTGTGATTGGAGTGGAGTTTAAGCCGTCCAAGAGTACATACCCTCCACCCATAATCTTTCGACGTTTGTTTCAATTGTCGCCGATTTAAGACCGACACAAAACGTGATGAGCGCCAGAAGGCCGACGAACAACACTTTTCCGGCATTTTTCTGAATAAATATTCCTAAATCCTGAAGATATGCCTGAAGTTTGGTGCGGACCCACAGCGCCGATGCATTGCCCGATGCCTTCCCCTTAACATCAGATATAACATTATATTTATAATCATTAAGTTATATAAAGTTTGATATTCATTGGTTGGAAAATTAGACAAACCTTTTCAATCTGAGCCAAAGCGGTCTTGGCGTCAACCCATGAGGTCCGGGTGAGAAGGCTGTCATCGGTGTATGTTTTGGTGACGGGTGCACTCAATTTACACAATTTAGACTTATTAAGCGAAGTCTCAAAGTCTTTCGTTATGGTTATCATTATTGCTATGAATCCATGACTCGGATGGAGGGCTCGTAAGAGTCGGTCCAATCGGTTGACATAATTTGGACCACTTTTTATTCATTTAATAATAGTTTAGTTCATAAGTGAGAACTCCTTCCAGAAGTAGTGCATTGAAAAGAGAGCCACAAAAATGCCTTTCGAGGAGAGACAGGATTTGAACACAACTCGAGTGAACACAAGGCTATGAAAAGTCTGCAGAACTGTTGAGCGTAAGAAACATTCAGAAGTTGTACTAACTTTGAGCTCAGCCTAACTCTGAGCCAATACGCAGTTATTTGACGTTATGTCAAGTCATGAAGTAGTAGTGAAGCCTCAATACTGTCGACTGGCGTTCCTTTGCTTGAATGCCGTACTGGTGGTGATGCTGCTAGTGTGGCTATGCTGGTGCTGTGCTGGTGCCTATGTTGATGAAGTTATAAAGGAAGGCTAATATAATTGTGACCATCGTCCACCTCGCCCTAACTCTGGCTGCGAGTCCCTCCTTCCCAGCATTTCACGGAAGATTGATTAGTGTTTTCCTCCGTTGCCATTGGCTGAGCGCTCATTTCGAGTTCTTAGTCTCGGGCAACAAGTTTAAGAGTGAAAGGGACCACACAAGAGGTAGTGGGGGCTCTCAGGGGAAAGCACGAGGAACTGTGAGGAGGGAAACTATCCATTTGCAATGCATAAGCGGCACAGCCTGTGTGCAAATGCGTAGAAATTATAAAACTTAAAATATAGATCTATGTGTGTGGCGGATGAGGTCATGAACGCCAGATTCGCATATCAAGAGAGTGTCCATCAAGAATACAAGCAATTCAGCCTGTGCTCTGCCTATGCTCAGCCTATGCTCTGCCTATGCTTTGCTGAAGCTCTGACTCTAAGAATATAAGCTTAAGAGTATAAGCTGTAAGACTGGCAATCGAACCCTACGCTGTGCTCAGCTATGCCTGTGCTCTGTGTAGAGCCAGTGCTGCAAAGAAAACTATAAGACTATAAGTAGGTAACTCATTGGGTGGTCCCATTAAATCATTCCCAAACGCACAATACCACAGATCCCAGTTCTCACTCAGTTCTGACGGTGTCTGCAATCGTTGTATTGCTGGACACAAATCACAGATTCATAACTATTAACGCAATTATAACTCAAATATTCGTAAAAATATTTTCCAATTAATCGCAAACTCTTATCATCGAAATTGTTTGCAAAACATTTCTTTAATTTACGATTCAATCCAATTAATAAATATTTCAATCATTTAAATGGGTTTTCAATTTAAAATCAAATAATTTTTGTCACTTTTAGTCACTTTTTGTCACTCATATCATATGTTTTATTACTTTTTTTGGATTCAATAAATATTTTCTACAAAAAATAGTTGAAAACAAATCAATAAAATAATGAAAAATTGATTTTAATCTGAAAATTAATTCAAATAATTGACAGAATTCTTAGGAAAACATTATTAAAGAATATTATAATAAAGAAATTTATGAATTTATAGCTCAAAGTAAACATTTTTGTGATTGAAATGCGAGTTATGAAAGCAAAAGCAAAATCACTTCAAAGGCTATAAATAATTTAGAATTTTATTATTCGGTACACTATTTGGTGGTCTCGTATTGAAAAGAATCAATTAGTTATAGACATGTATTAGCCATGAATTCAACTGAAAAATAAGTCCCGCTTTGCCTTTGCTTTTCTATCCGCCAAAACCAGTAATACTTTATTCTGATTACAACTTAGTTTTTAAAATATTTATCCATTAATTAAAACAATTCATTAATGAAATTAAGTAAAAATAAAGTCAATTAAATAGCATTTGATTTGAAAAGATTTGATCGAAATTATTATTAATAACTTATAATTCATATCAAAATTAATTACAAACAAAATTCAATACAATTTTTAGTGATTTGGGAATCAAATGAATGACTCAAAAACTATAATATTTAAGTAATTATAGTAAATACCGTTGCTTTGAATCAGTCATTGATTGACCAAAGGGTGCATTCTTTGCACTCAACGTCATTGACTCAACCGTTGATCCTATTATACACTCTATTCTTCTTAGGAAACGTTTAAAAACTTTTGGGAATGTTTTTATTAAAACAAAATCTATTGAATCTATAATTTAAGCGAATATTTAAATCATTAAATAATTTCTTTGAAATTAATATCAAATGATTGGAAAAAAAGTTATTCTCAACAAAACAAAACTGAAAACTAGTTTTTAGAAAAATTTTAGTCATTTTAAACAAAAGATTTTCATTAAATAAGATAATTATCAAACAGTTTGTGTAAATGAAATGACCTGACACTGGATGACACTCTTGGCTCAATTTATAATAAGTCGAATCAAATAGAAATTACCACATATTATATCCGTCGTCGTCGGTGTCGAAAGCAATAAAAAATCCTAAAATTGTTAAAAATACGACAGTATTTCCCAAAAGTACTAAAACACAGGCGCCGGTCTCCACCTGAAACACAATATATCGTAAAGTAATTAGAATTCTGTCCGAAACAACACTTCTCTCTATTAATTGAAGTTTTGAAGCAATAAAATGTTTGAATACTTGAGTCCAAAATCAAATTAATCAACAAATTTGATCGCAAAAGTGATCTTTCAATTCATTTAACATTCATTTGATTGCATTATGTTTTCTAAACAATTCTTTGAAGCGATAATCAATTGAAACAAATTTAATGTAATTATGATTTCGATTCAATTGATTAAAAGATTTAAAAATGGATTTAATATTGAAGTGATAATAAAGAGAACTAACAATTGCCTGTCCTTCCATTGGTGATCGGGCCAACACCATCGGCAGTCCATACGCTGATATGACTATTCCAGCGGTGAGGAAAAGCGCCAACTCTTTGCAGGCATTACTGGAGCCGACGTCGTCCTGATATCTTCGAGCGATTATTGTGGGCAACGGCGCCAACACATAGAATATTACAACAAAGAATGGCCACCAAGAACTGCATCACAAGTGGACAGACATACGATCTGAGTGAAACCAAACAGTAAATATTATGACTTACGGTCCAAAGTTAGGCAGAGCGCAGCCCAACACAACTAATGTCATTCCAATTGAACCCAAAAATGCCAATAAAACTAAACTGAAATCAAATAAAAGACATTACAATTGTTTTCATCAAAAATCAAATGATTTGATTCTTACGCTATTCGTTATCGAAGTCAAGATATTTGCATCCAATGGTTGAACCGAAAGACAATAAAACGTTACCATTATTTTTGAATCAATAAAATTTCAAATTAAATGTCAAATTGTTGTCAATTGATTGCAAACCTTTGATTCCGGCCATTATCCAGATAATGAAAACAATCAAAACAGTATTTTATTATCAATTTTGTCCAAATCTAAGACTTGATTGCAGTGGTATTTAACTAAATTTGTTTTGAAATTATGTCATTTGTTAACCAAATCATCATTTGTTTTGATAATATTTTATTACAAATGCATTGAAAACTATTTAATCAAAACTCAAATAAACACAAAACTATTCAAAGACAACGTATTGACAAAACAAAAAATAATAATAAACTCCTCTAAAGTTTAGACTATATATAAACTGATGAATATTTCACCATTTGCTCACATTTTACTTTGGGTTTTTAGCTTTAAAATGTTTCTTGCACTAAAACAATTAAATTATTGCAATCGCTTGCTCATTTAATGAATGAAATTTTGAACTTGTCTAATGTTTAAACTGAATGAACGAATGAATTGGGAGGAAAACTAAACATTTAAATTATGTACACTTAAAGTTCGGGCATTAAAACTATTCTTCTAATCATTAATATATTGAAACCAGAATTATAGTCACATTTTAAGTACATTTTCATCAAATTATTATGATTTGCATAATAATTTAGTCAAACTGATCTTGATTAAAATATAAATGTAAGAGATAGTAATAGGCGAGAGAATTGACTGTAAGAGTGCGCCGACTCAAGGGTTATGTTGTAGTCATGTTTGATGTGAAGAGTGAGTGACTCAACAAATAATTTTGAGTTCAATTGGTTTGCATTCATCACAAAAGCGTTCAGTCATTCAATTGAATCACAACTAATTGGTTACACTTTTATTGAGATTTTAATTCATTTGAATTTAATTTAATTAATCCTTAATTAAAACCTTAATAAACTTGAGTTCTAAAGACAATAATCGGCGAAATGTCAGATAAGAAGCCTAAGTAATGTCCACTAAATTGTTTGCCGGCTTTTATTGACTTTTAATGAAATTGTTATTCTAATTACTTCCAGAAGTGGTGATGATTTAGCGACAGCTATATTGAAGACCAAACAGAAACCAAACCGTCTTCTCGTGGAAGAGGCCGCCAACGATGACAACTCTGTGGTCGCCTTATCTCAAGTGAGTCATTGTTTGAATGACAATCAGGTGATACCAATCAGCGGTCAAACAATTTGTCATTGATTTTCAGGCAAAAATGGATGAGTTGGCGCTCTTCAGAGGTGATACAGTTCTTCTCAAAGGAAAGAAAAGACGGGAAACGGTTTGTATTGTGCTCTCAGACGAGTCGTGTCCTAACGAAAAGATACGAATGAATCGATGCATTCGAAACAATCTTCGCGTCCGTTTGGGAGATGTGGTCAGTGTTCAGCCCTGTCCTGATGTTAAGTACGGCAAACGTATTCATGTCCTCCCAATTGACGATACGGTTGAAGGCCTTACGGGCAGTATTTTCGATGTTTATCTTAAGCCATACTTTTTGGAGGCCTACCGACCCATTCATAAGGGAGACCTCTTCATTGTGAGGGGAGGTATGCGAGCGGTTGAGTTCAAAGTTGTAGAGACAGATCCGTCACCCTTTTGTATTGTGGCGCCGGACACTGTCATCCATTGTGAGGGAGAGCCCGTCAAAAGAGAAGAAGAGGAGGACTCTCTCAACTCTATCGGATACGATGATATCGGCGGTTGTCGTAAACAATTGGCACAAATCAAAGAGATGGTGGAACTACCGCTCAGACATCCCAGTCTTTTCAAAGCTATTGGAGTTAAGCCTCCCCGGGGTATCTTACTATATGGGCCGCCCGGAACTGGAAAGACATTGATTGCAAGAGCAGTGGCTAATGAAACAGGTGCCTTCTTCTTTCTGATCAATGGTCCGGAAATCATGAGTAAACTCGCCGGAGAGTCAGAAAGCAATCTAAGGAAAGCCTTCGAAGAGGCTGAGAAGAACGCGCCGGCGATCATATTCATCGATGAATTGGACGCAATCGCTCCCAAAAGGGAGAAAACTCACGGAGAAGTTGAAAGACGTATTGTCTCACAACTGCTGACACTTATGGATGGACTCAAACAAAGATCGCACGTCATTGTAATGGCGGCCACTAATAGACCCAATAGTATTGACGCCGCCCTCAGAAGATTCGGTCGATTTGATCGTGAAGTTGACATCGGAATACCCGACGCCACCGGAAGACTGGAAATTCTTCGAATTCACACCAAGAATATGAAGCTCTCCGATGACGTGGACTTAGAGAGAATGGCCGCTGAAACTCATGGTTTTGTTGGCGCAGATTTGGCCGCTCTTTGCTCTGAAGCTGCTCTGCAACAGATCCGCGAGAAAATGGATTTAATTGATTTAGAAGACGAACAGATCGACGCAGAAGTACTCAATTCTTTGGCCGTAACGATGGAAAACTTCCGGTGGGCTCTCGGAAAGAGCAGTCCCAGTGCTCTGCGTGAGACAGTTGTGGAGGTGCCTAATGTGAGCTGGGAGGACATCGGAGGCCTCCTCAACGTGAAACACGAGTTGCAGGAAATGATCCAGTACCCCGTGGAGTTCCCCGACAAGTTTCTCAAATTCGGAATGACTCCCTCTCGCGGTGTTCTTTTCTATGGTCCTCCCGGTTGTGGTAAAACACTTTTAGCAAAAGCCATCGCCAATGAATGTCAGGCGAATTTCATATCAATCAAAGGACCGGAACTGTTGACGATGTGGTTCGGAGAAAGTGAGGCCAATGTTCGCGATGTCTTCGATAAGGTATTTGTCACTCAATCGTCGGTTCATTATTTTAATCCTATTTGTAACTCAAGGCTCGAGCGGCCGCTCCCTGTGTTCTCTTCTTTGATGAGTTGGACTCAATTGCAAAGGCTCGAGGAGGTAGTGTTGGCGATGCGGGCGGTGCTGCCGATCGAGTTATTAACCAAATCTTGACTGAAATGGACGGAATGAGTAGCAAAAAGAATGTTTTCATAATTGGCGCCACCAATAGACCGGATATCATAGATCCAGCAATCCTTAGACCCGGACGTCTCGATCAGTTGATTTACATTCCTCTGCCGGACGAGAAGTCGCGGGAATCCATTCTTAAGGCAAACCTTCGAAAGTCTCCGTTGGCTAAAGACGTGGACTTGACTTATATCGCGAAAGTGTCGCACGGCTTCAGTGGTGCCGATCTCACAGAGATATGTCAACGCGCCTGCAAACTGGCCATCAGAGAGTCCATTGAGGCTGAAATCAAAAAGGAGAAGGAAAAAGCCGCAAATCCCGACACCGCCGCTATGGTATGTCTCAAAGACCGACCGTTTCTTCATTAATTAATTGCTTGTTTTTATCAAAAGGAAGTGGAAGAGACAGATCCTGTGCCTGAAATAAGACGCGACCATTTCGAGGAAGCCATGAAATTCGCTCGACGTTCGGTCAGTGACGCAGACATTAGGAAATACGAAATGTTTTCCCAAACTCTACAACAAAGCCGAGGATTTGGCTCTAATTTTAGGTAAAATTTCTTTAATTCATATAATATGATCGAAGACTGAATTTGTTTGTCTTTAGATTTCCTGGCAGTCAATCGGGTAATAGTGGAAACCCAACCGACTCGGGAAACAATTTTGCGGACGACGCCGACGACGATCTCTACAGTTAAACGATAGTTATTTAGTCCCAAATGTATTCATACACTTACGTCAGGACTCATTCAAATGTTTTTTAATTTTATCTGAGGTTTTGTTTCCAAAATATTCATAAATTTTTCAAATTATAAAAAATATAATTTCTTAAAATTCTTTTAATCACTTATTTAGTGATTTTTTGCTTATATTTAACGAAATACTGATTTCTCGGCAAAAAATATTTAAATAAAAATTTATATAATAATGAAATTTCAATTTGTTTATTGGTGAGAGAAGCAAGCAAGCATTAACGGGATCCATTTCATTTC
>JAQFXL010000987.1:0-14794 GCA_034693445.1 Edwardzetes edwardsi | reverse complement strand
TTTCAATGTCAATGAAGACAAATGATTGGTTGCTTGGTTACAATTTTTACTTGTTACATAAAATTCAATCAAGAATTCTCTCTCTCTCTCTGTCTCTCTGTCTCTCTCTCTCTCTCTCTCTCTCTCTCTCTCTCTCTCTTCATTAGTGCAGAATGTATGTACCCATCAGTGCAAAGCACATGCAGATGAGGTTATGTACCCTAAGTGGTAACCAGGGATGCATTGACGTAAATAGAGAGTTGAAAGATCGCTGGGATTTCATCTTTCAACTTCCAAATTGTTTTTGAGCAATAATTGTCATATTCTAAGGTTCAAAATATTAATCACCGATGAGAAGCACAAACCAAAAAACAAGTATTCAAATCAAGTTCCTATCCTTAGAGTTACCTGATTCTCATCACTCCTTATAACATGACATTCCATTTGACCTGACTTTCAATGATTTGTTGATTTAGAAGAATGTTTTTTTTGACACAAGAATAGGAATTTGAAGTTAATTTGAATTTTCGTTTGAAAGTTTCAATTTTTAAACAGCAAGGTAGTAGACAGACTAAATTCGAGTTCTCTGGGTAGTCTATTGGAATTCATATATATAAATCCGCTAGACCCTTTTGTATTTACCCATTGATCATGAATTTTGGAAACATCCTCATAAAAATAATAATAAGGATATGCAGGGGTAGATCCCTCAGAAAAATCAATCACCTAGAGTCTAAATAAATTTAGATGAAAAGAAAACATGGCCATAATATTTTTACTAGATCACCGGTAATAATTGAGAGGCACATGCTTTTCAACGGGATCACTTCAGCAAATGATGATCTTGCATATATATCTGTTGGTTGAGGAATAATTATATAAATCTAATAACCCAATGAACTATTGATGTCTATCCATTCACTATAATACCTGTGCTCTGAGTGAAAGTTCTTTTGAGTGAAAAAATATTGCCTTAAACAACGCCCAGTGCAAAAGCCTGTGCTCAGCCACAGGCTATCACTTGGTTTTATCTTTGAGTTCTTTAACATTTTTTTTATTCAATTGGTTTTCACAATTCATTTCTTTCCCTTTCGTTTGCTTTCAATGAACTTTTTCTTTTCAACTAATATTTAATATACAACTGGGGATCAGCCCATCAGTACGTAACCAGCGCTGAAGATGTGCTTACTTGAAATGCTCTCTTTAGATCTTCAATTACTTTGCAAATGCTTAAAATTCATCAAGTTTATAGTGTATAACAAGTTGTTTTAGAAACAATCAATCTTTCAAATGTATTTTTAACAAGGTGATTTCAAAAGTGAGTTAAATTCTCAGAAATTGACTTAATTTGCTTGATCAAAATTTGGAAATTTTCAATCTCTTAGCTTAACTACCAATTAATGGCTCACTGATGAGCCTATACGTACTTAATAGACAAACCCGAGGTTCAAATTATAAGCCTTCCATTCCATCCATTAGATGAAAACCAAGAGAAAACACGCAAAAGATTTGTTGGAAAAGCTATTTTTAGAAACCAATTACCTTATTGTTAGGCATTTTTGAACTTGACTTTCAATTGATAAAACGAATGTGAAAGGTCTTTAGGCCACTCCTTTGTCTAAGCGAATCTCAGACCCGTGATGTGGTCTATCGCTCATATTTTTATTGTGGAAATGTTGGGGAATTCCCCTCTAAAGGGACAGACTTTTCAATTCTTATGCTATATTTATCTATAATTTCAGGAAATTTTTTTCCCAACTATTTCATAGATTGAGTTCAATAGAATAATAACTATTATATTTTGGTAGGCTTTCCACTGCTCCGGGGGGTTAGTGTGCGTCAATGGATAATGAGTATGCTCAAAATAAAGATGCTGTTGAGGTGATGGCCATAACTTTCGTTATCAGTGAACTTCAGGTTATATTTTGTTGCGTTAGAACTCCTTTTTCAAAGATCATTATGTATTGTTTGATGAAGTCCTAGCAAGGTCAACTAAAAATATTTGTAAGATTTTAACCTGATTAGACTTTTTATATCTTTGAATTATCAAGGTCTTATCTTGTTTTTTATTTGTTTTCGATGGGAAAGGAATAAAAACAGTTTTTTGGAAAATTTTCTGAATAATAAATTTTTAATTTTTTTGAAATTATGTTTGAAATAGTCTTTAATAACATTGAAATTGTTTTTAAATGTTTGGCAATTTTGTGGGAAAACATTTGAAAACTACCCAAAGATTAATCGCTTTTATTCTGGGCTTCATTTGAATCAAATGTTTATTCATTTAATTTAAACATTTAATTAATGTTTTGTTTTTTAAATTTGGATTTTGATTCATAAGTGAAATATATTTTTAATAAAATATAAACAATTTTTTGTGTGTTTTCAATAATTGATTCGAGCAATTACCCTGCAGAATTTGCAGAATTAATCCAAGTTTCAAATGGAAATTATAATTCAGCTTTATAAAGTTAATTAAAAATACAGCCTAGGTTATGCAAAGCGTTTATTAATGAGATAGACAAAATTCCTTAATTAAAATAGTAAGGGTTATTAATATGATTTTAATTAATCAGGGTTAATATAATTATTAATCTCTAATATTTGATGACCCTGCTTGATATAAAGTGAAAGTATAAATTTAACTAGACACGCGTGAACCCATGTTGAAACATTCACTAGGTTATCAGATATTAAACCTAAGATTTATTATTTTCAATTGGTCTAGGAGTTTAAAGAGAAACTGAAGTGGAGATTACGATCAGTTTCTATATTTAGGGATTTTTTTTTTTGTATTTCTATCACTACTTCCAAGAAGTTGTTATCTTCTAATCTCTCGATATTACGTCAATTGAGAGCATCGGAGAGAGAAAGTGAATGAATTGTCTGTAATATGTTTTTCTTATTCTTAACCACAGTCTGTGTGAAGTCAATGACGTCAGTCCGGGCTCTTAAAGGCACCAGGTGCTGTGAAAAATTTCCATTCGGCTGGACGTGCACTTCATTCATGAACATCAGGTGTTTTCCCGATCTTTAAGTACATCTTTATGAGAAGCCTCAATTGAAATGGACAAGGTGGTCGCCAAATCCAGGAACTTTCTATCATAAACATTTTAAGGCTAAGGATAGACTTCCTAGATTAATTATTAAAGAACAGACCAATTATACCATAAAAGTAACGGGCGGTGAAAAATCACAAAGGGAATTGTTGGTTTTGATTTTAACACTCCTTTTGGCTAACCTTGGATTACATGAAATCAGATCATTATTATGATATTTGATTGCGAAGAGAGAGAGAAAGAAAGAAAGAAAGAGAGAGAGAGAGAGAGAGAGAGAGAGAGAGAGAGAGAGAGAGAGAGAGAGAGAGTTGTGTGAAAACTTGACAACTCTTGTGATAGACTATGAAATGGAAATTTACCAAAACTTTTCTTGTGGTCAAACTACTTGAGTCTCTTGAGCTATAATTTGTTTTCAAGCAAAAAATTCCATAATATGTGCTCGACTATTTGTCCATTTAGAATATCCAATCCGATTGGAACAGTATGATAACTTTTGATGCCCTTGGATAATTATTCTGTCTAAATATTTTATGGCAATACTTATATTTTTAATTATTTTCAAAATATTGGATCGCATGAAATGATAAAAACTTGATTAAATGTGCTTGATATCAGTTTAAAAGTCAAACTATCTGGATAAGACATCACGAATTGAACTGGTTTGAAAAAGAAAAGGTGAACCACTTCTTCATTATTTATCAATTCAGGTAAAAGAGTCAGACATTTGTTATGTTTGAATTGAGATGAATTGAACTAATTGAACTTGCACAATTGATTAAATAACACTTCTTCACTGAACTATCAATTATTCTTGAATTGCATAACACCAGAGATGTGTATTAAAAATCATTGTTTTGAGCAAGATCACAAAAATACATTGATGAGAAGCAATGAGCAGAAGGAAAGCTATAATAATTTATTTCACCTTGATCACCACTGAAGCAAATGCTTCATTGCATTTATTATTTTTCTATTGAAACTTAAAAATCAGGAAAACATTTCCATTGTATTAAACAAATGACATAAAAATAAGAGAAATGTAAAAATTTGAAAGTAAATTGACATTGAATTGAATGAAGACCTCGTTCTCTATTATAAAGATATTAATATTAATTCAATTTTTAAGATTATTTTATTATTATCTGAATGAATGATAATTCTTAACAAAAATAATGAATCAAATGAAAAAATTTTGCTCAATTGAACTCCAAATACAGTTTTTCAATATTTCCAAAAATTAATGTTTTATTTCAAAACTGATTATTCATTTGATTAGAATTGCATTAAAATTGCAGTTTTTTTTCACAAATCTCTTCCAAATTAAGGGAAACTTCAATCAAACAATACATTGATTTGTTGGGAAAGCTGTGGTTTAGATAATGGTATGGATATTCCACGAGTGTTATCCCTGAGTGCTATCTATTCATTGAGGAATAATCCTAAAGATTGACTCCTAGATTAATCAATTCAATGATAGCTCATTTTAATTAGAGAATTGAAATTTAAATTTTATTTAACACTTTTTCTTTGTTTATTCAAATTAAACATTCAATGAATCAGATTATTTGAATTTCCAATTTTTGTTCAATCAGTACGTAATACAGTCTAAAAGCTGTAATTTTTTATTCATTGCTGAGTTCATTAGACTTATATTGAATATTTGTAATTCTCTTGGTGAAACGGTTGATGGTTAAAAAAAATTTACTCTAGCAAATAAGCTTTTTAAAAATTTGCAGTTCATGCACATATTTATTTGAACTGGGTGAATGTTTTCGTGTGCTTTGTAAAGCATAAATTATATTGGATCATCATTGGAGAAGATAATCAATTTATATTAAACAAGCCACATTTTATTTTTTCAAAAGCAAAAGACCAGGTTTATGATGACAGAATAAGAATATTTGGCTAGCTTCAATTGATGATGATATTATACCTACCTATCGAATGGTCGACAAAAGTATGCAAATATTGCATTGAAATGAATGTGTAATGAATTCAATTTCGAGCAGTATTTCAATGCAATGCTCTATCCTTCAGATGTAGAGCCAAAGTCTTTTCCACTCTATCTATCATTTTATCTCAACATGAGATCAATTTCAGCAGAAATGATATGACTCTACCTGTGCTCTACAGGTATAGGTCCGGACAGTCACACTGTCTTTCTTTGTGTGTTCATTATTCAGCACCAAGGTCATAATTTAGTAGTTGAGGGTCAAAGTGTGAACAAGATTGGGTAGGAATTATGGACCTCGAGATAAATAATTAGTCTAGAATATTCTGGCCATTAGATGATAAATCGTCTGATAATGAGAACTTGCTAGAAACAAAAACACAAAAATATCATTTTGGAAAAAAACAAAGAGATTTAGATTAGATTCTGATCATTGAAAACGACTAAAATTCTTAAGAAATTTCCCAATAATTTCGAATTAAAATTTTGGTCTTTTTATTGAATTTTCAAAACAATTCTCAATAAACTTCAAAATTACATCAATTTTTCAATTATATGAAGAATTTCTTTGATGGATGAAAATGTTCAAGGTAGGTTTTCTAGGTAAAAATCTGAGAATAAACTCAAAGATTATTTATTAATTGAAATGATTTTTAGCTTTAAATCAATGTTTCGGAAGCTTTTGATAATCAATTGATTTTATTTCAAATACATTCGAATAGTTTACATTAGTACCAAGATAACCTATGATAACAAGATATGATTTGATTGACATCCTTGGTATTTTAAATATTAAAGATTTATTAGTCTATTTAGCCTATTTTCTGTAGAGATTAGTCAATATTAATGATAATGTCCTTGGTTATCAAATTTAGTCTTGAAAGTAGCATATTTTGACAAGATAAATTACTGCTTATCAAATGATAACTCAATTATCAAAATTAAATTTGATTAGAAAAGTAAACAAACAATGTTTGGGAAGCGTTTCTTTTCACAATGATGAAAATAACCTATCTTAATTTATGATTAATAAATTAGTTTCTGTCACATTTTACTCGAAATTGTTTTGAAAATTGGATTTCAAGCATAAAATTGTTGCAAATAATTGCTCTCAAAGTGAAAGTTTGTTTTTTTATTTTAACTGTTAGTTTTCACTCCGTTAGGATGAGCAAGATGCACATTTCTGAAAATATTCTTTGAGATATTACTAATAGTTACTAGGGTCATTCCAAAAGTTGGAGGTCTAGATTGATTTTCTAATGTGAACTTGGGTACAACAAGACTTTCTTGCTTGTTAGCTTAAAAATGTTCTAGAAAAGCTTATTAGCTTAGATTTCTATTATACTCATGAGAAATATAATGAGCCTATCCCTATAATTTAGCGCACATCCATTTCTATTAGCATAAACTAGCTTGGTAATCATGGTTTTGAAACAATTTAAAGATTTTACTCAATTATAATAATTATGTTTTCATTTTTCTCTTCCCATAAACACCAAGTAATTACTGGAATAGAAGAAAGACTACTTTTGTATGTGTGTGTGCACTCAGAATGAAAGAGTGAGAGCACAGGTAACAAAGCCTTGTTGTGTTTTAGTGAGCTTTTAGATCACATTCTCTTTTAAAATACAAAACATTGAAAATTCATTTTTGGGTTTACGGGTATAACCCCTAAAGCCATTGCCAATAGATCTCAAGTATATACACTTGTGCTCATACCTACTCTTTAGGCTAAAATGTTTGTACAAGTTTATTCTAGTTGAGACTGTTTTTTAGAGATTACAACACCAACGCACGCACTCACACTCTAATGGGACAGTTATGTCTTAAAGTGTAACCGAGCAAAAGTAAACAGATCACTTATAATTGATGGGTAGAATTAGCATGCTAGACTGTAAACATGTTGCATTATGGGTTGTGAAATAAGCTAATTTATGTAAGCTAATATTTCCAATACAAAAAATAGCCAAGCTGTAATTACCAGGTAGGTATAACCAAGGTTAGAAGCGGTAGAAATTGGTGAAAGAATTATTGTGAATAATGCTAATTAAACTTATCTATCTCATTTTTATAACTTGACCGTATAAGAAACTGGTGATTAGAAATTTCCTTGATCGGCGATTAACCCTTGCTAATTATTGAACTTCATTATCAATGACAAGCAAAAAACAAATTTTGAAATTCCCACTCAAAAAATTATGGGACGAATTAGTTCTTGGAATCAATAAACGGGTCAAACATTTGGATTCGAGATTTTCTTCAAAAATATTGGCACTGATCTGAAAAGACCTGATTTCTATCGACTTATACTCTCTTCGAGAGAGAGCGAGAGAGTGCGAGAGAGTGCGAGAGAGAGCGAGAGAGAGCGAGAGAGAGCGAGAGAGAGCGAGAGAGAGCGAGCGAGAGAGAGAGAGAGAGAGAGAGAGAGAGAGAGAGACTTCTCACTGGAATTCACAAGTTTTTCGTCACAACTTTCGTCATAAGCAGTGAGAGTGAGTGAGAGAGAGAGGTATACCTCTTATAAGAGAGAGGAATGAGTACTTAAAACTTGAAAAAGGTTTCGGTCATCAGTAAGAGCTCCAGTGTTCCAGTGCTCAGCTCAGCATAAATTTAAAATCAACAGTGAATTTAAGAGAAAAAGAGATCCAATACTTGTTGTATGTGTTTGTGAGAAGTGCACAGTCCTTACAGAACAGTCACTAACACTGCATCGGAACAGTCAGTTGTATTTTGCACTGACAGAGAGAACTCGTCTTTTTTCGTAATTTACTGTTAGATTCAATACAAATATAATAATAATTAAATAAATAAATAGTTTTTTTTCGCGAATTTTTATTCGAGTTTTTGATTCATTAGTTTTGAATGTTTTCATTGAATTGAAATCTTTGAAAAAAGTTTTCATTTCAACGAAAAATGTCTTCAATTAGTTTTGATGAGATATTGCTGAAGAAGTTGTCGGAAACTGCTGGCACACAATCATTGCTGAAGAGGGTGGCCAACAATTTCGCTGTTAATGACTCAAATGTGTGGAATAAATATCCTGGACTTCCGTTTGCGCTCAATATTGAAGCCAATCTTAACGGCGAAACGAATGTAATTATTATTTATTTATTTAATTTTACCCTCTCTTTCAAAGCTAATTATTTGCCGCATTAGTCGTTAGCTAATCGTAAAGCAATGTTGATATCTAGGCTTTAAATCAGCATGCTCATTGAATTTTAAAATACTAGTAAAATATTATTAGTGAAACCAAAAACTACTGTTTGTGTTCTCATTGACGAAAAATAAGCGAAAACTCCTTTTTATTTGAATATCAGATTCATGTGTTTTGGGAATTATGTCAGACAAAAATGTGTACAAACTTTTTACTTGTTATTTAGCTTACCTTAGCTTTCGTTTTCTGGTTTATTTGCAGTGAATTTATTTATCTTTAATACTCTTTTTTTTCATTTAATTGCTTTGAAAATGAAAACGATTTTCAGTTTACAATAAGTTTTAATTTTGAGAATCTTTTGGTTATATTTTTTTTTGATGAAAAATATTTAACAAATTAGTGATAATTGAAATTAATTTTTAAAATTACAGTTTCAACAATTGAATTAGCATTTGAGCAAGCTTAGTTTTATAATGAACAATGAGAATTCTCTTAATAATCGTAAAATTAACTCGTTAGTTTTGTTGATTGTGTAAAATTAAAGTGCAAGTGCAATTTCATTGAAAAAGAATCGGTGTAGTTTTAGAAGACTATGCCGACCATGTTCAATCAGTCTAATTATGACTAAAGGTCATTTCCTATTTACTATTTAAACAATGATGATCAAGGTCTTCGAGTTAAAAGTTGCGCCGATTGTTTGCAATCAATATGACTGTCAAGGTATTCAATCTAACAACTCGTTTAGCTTTTTACACCTCATATATACATCCTATACCTTGGTATTTAAAGTGAAATTTGGCTCTAGGCTATTGTTTATTTTTAACGAGAAAAACTACAAAGAATGTGAAACCTTGCTCATTCTAATTCGTTAAAAAATGTCAATAAAATACTTATCTTGCATATTTTACCATAAAAATATTTGGCAAAATTATCTAGATAAACAATAAAAGCGTCTAAAATGTAGAATAAATTAGATAAGAGCATAGTTGTAATTTGAAGTTGATTATTTGTCTAGCGCATTTGGATAACTGACAATTGGCACTTCACAATATATGTGTCAATAGCTTATATGGTGGCGATATTCCTGGGCGCCCAGTATATGAAGAAGAGGCCGGCGTTCAATTTGCGCGGCACCCTCTCCCTCTGGAGCGCGTCACTGGCAATATTCTCGATTATAGGCACGGTCAGATGTCTGCCTGAGTTCGTGCACATCCTATACAACGAGGGATTTATACAATCGTTTTGCAACAATAGTTACAAAGATGACAATAGACTAGTGTTTTGGTATTTAGTGTTTATTTGGTCCAAAGTCGCCGAATTGGGTGACACCGCCTTCATTGTGCTGAGGAAGCAAAAGCTTATCAATTTGCACTGGATCCATCACGTGCTCACACTGTGCTACTGCTTCTTTGTATTCCCTGACCAGCCGGGCACAGCCAGATGGATGGTATGTATCACTTAATATATAGTAGACGACTGTTTTATAGACGAGTTTTGTAGACCTAGTTATTAGTGGTCACCCTTTTGTTCATTAGCCTATTGTACGGATAGCCTATCGATAGATAGCCTATTATTGAGAAACTGTGCTAAGAATAGACTATTTCAGACATAGTTTTCAAATACTAAAGTATTTTAATCCGAATAAATTTGAGGCCAAGTATTGTAATACCCAACGGTGATGGTCAAGGTCTATGACCTGTGGCAGTTAGAAACTGCAAACTAATCAACTTGTTAAAATTGTTGAACTAATCTTATTTGATTTTCTTACCCAGGTCGGAATGAACTTTGCCATCCACTCACTGATGTACTCATACTACTCTCTAAGAGCGCTCAGAATACACATACCCAGAGGCGTATCGATGACCATAACAATATCCCAGATCGTCCAAATGGTATTTGGTTTGATAATCAATTTTATATCATTCAAATACAAGATTGAAGGCACCAAATGTGATATGACGTTAGCGTCGGCCACCACAGGACTGGCCCTTTACTCACTATTTTTCATCCTTTTCATCAACTTTTTCATTTGCAGTTACTTTCTTAGGCCTAAGACTAAGAGAATTGTTTTCATTAACGATAATAATCACAACAAAATCACTGATAAAAAGTTTGAATAATTTTTTTTTTCAAACAAATGTTTTGTTTTACTCTTTTTTTTGTACACATTTTTCCGATTCTGTCCCCCTTTTTGTATCTCTTGTCGCCAATTAATCATCATGGTTAATTATCGGTAAATTTGTCATGAGTTTGGTTTGTCGTTTGAAAGTACAAGTTTATTATTATTTCTACAGTCAAACACCGTTTTTTAGAATTATATTTAAATTAAAATTTATACTTGGTCAAAATTATCAATTATCTGTGCTAGAGAAGTGAGCTCGCTGACAATCAGTGTGTCAAAGAGCAACTAAATCACCCCTCAAATAAGTATTTTTCAATTTAATTACATTATAGGAACTCACAGGGAAGCCCTCATCAAATTCACCAGTCATCACACACTCCTAGCTCAATAATTAGAAATATAGTTCGATTTGTATAGTCCTCATCTAGGACTTAATTTATCTGGTTCATTTGCCTATAACTCATTTGTTTGGAATATTTATAAATTATTTTTATCTCGAAACAAAACAAAAATATCTTGTTTTTTGTGTTTAATCGCATTTATACTGTATTTTTATGATATTCTCTCACAAAATAGTCCTTGATTATTAATTATATACGATATTCTCTCAATGAATTTTTTTGAAAAGTATTTTTTTGACACAAATAATGATTACTTTGATATCATTTTTTATGATAATTGGTTTTAAAGACTGTATTTTTCAAAGTGTATTATAATATCAAATGATTTTTTCGGTGTTTGCCTTACAATTACGATAATAATTATTAATTATTATTAATTATTAATATAAATATAAAACATTTCTATGAATATATGAAAGTCTAATATTAATCAAGAAATTAATTATATTTATTTATAATAAATTTTTTGATTATAAATTATATTCGAATTTTTATAATATAGAGTTCATTATTATATGGAAAGATTTTAGGCCTTATGGGATACGACCACAAATTGATTCAATGATTTCAATTAAATTTGAAATTCATTTGATATTCGAATATAAAAATCTTTGTTATTATTTATGTATTGGAAGAGAAAAATGAGTTATTTTTCTTAATCTAGTTATAAGTTTGGACAAACATTTTGTGTTTATATGTCGACCAATAAATAAAAGTGTTTTAAAAAACCAGTTTTTAATTTGTTTTTAAATTTGATTCGAGGAAAATATCGGCGAAAATTGAGCCGATAATTAAAGTGAGTTAAGTTTGATGTTTTAACTGGATTGTACCTGTACAGTTAGTTGAGATGATTTTGATCAATTAAAAAACCCATCTTTCGTGGCATTTGAAGGCTATTTCAAGAAATTCCTGTCGATTTCATAATTTAATTGATTGACATTTTATACAGAAATTTGGGAAATTTGTCATGGAATTGGCGATCAAGGTCAAATGAAAATTTTGGACTCCATTAGAGCTCGAAAATCAAATTTTCCTTCAAATCTATTTTTTGATTTACTTAGAAAGTGAAAAAATAGGACAATCTTAGAGATGACCCTTATTTTTAGACCCTTTTCCTGTGAATTAAACTAGTTTAATCTTATTTCTTATTTAATTGAGAAAGTGAAAGTGAAAGCAGTGATGCGCAAGGTATCCGACCTCAGGGGGGTATCGATTTTTTTCAATGGGATAGGTAGGATTAAGCCAAAATTATAGGGGGTACCTAAAGGCCTAAAAATCAGGGGTTATTTGGGCTATATCCCCCTTGGGCATCATTGAAGTGAAAGTCACTTAAGATTGTGAAACTCTCAAGAGAGGGACAATTTTAGAGCTCACTATTTTGCTTTGTGATCAATTTGTTCTAAATCTAATCATGGGCATTTTTAATCTATTATTTTGCAATGGGATTTCGGCGAATTTAATTGTTTACTTCTTGGGGATGTACCAGAACATGTCAAAAGAGACAAACTAATTGTTACCAGGAAACCGATATAATAGAAAGACTCAATTCTGTGCCCAAACAAAAGATTGGGTTATTTTAGAACAATTCCCATGATGATTTCTCAACATATTCATCTATTTATCAACTGATAAGATTGGTATGTATTTTCCCATTATCTTCTATGCTGTTTTAATTTGCTTGCTCATTCTTCTAATTGGATTAATTAAAGTGAATTAAACTCAATAATAAAAACAGTTCTTTATTTAAACCGGAATAAGGAATAAAAAAATAATTGCGATAATCTGATGTCCCTGATCATTTCATGCATGTACATGATGCTCAAAGGTAGGAAATGACATGTGTCGTGATGTGTAACAACATTGTCTTTTGTCAAAATTAGTGGAAATCGCTAAAACCCGGGGTTATTAAAAAGTTTCCACTTATATTCCTTGACCTGGCGTAAATCAAAGCAACAGAATCTGGTGATTCTCAGTAATTACATATCGTTGAAAACCGGCCTTTAAATAGACGGTTCACTGTTTGACTTTACATCTGCGCGTAGTGGTTACCCAAAGTTTCCGTCCCTCTATATATAAGGCATTCCCATACGGTTTTCCCAAAACCATCTTTTATTTGAAATTTATTGAACTCATTGTAAAAGTCTTGCATTTTATTGGAATTGAAGAACAATTCAATCAATTATTTGATTGCAATAATGAGTGTCGAAAATGTCGTCAACTCTAATAATTTGGTGACATTTCGGGAGAGAAAGTGGTCAAAACAACTGACATTTTATACAGTGAAAGAAGAAAATGGCACATCTGAAAAGTATGACCAAGATCATGCCAAATATAATTGGAGAGTAAGTAATTGCTTTGAAAATACAATTATTCATTGATTATATTGATAGCATCACAACATTGATGAGATACCAGAGTGGTTACGACCTAATAAGTACATAATCACTGGCCATCGACCTCCTCTCAACTCTGCAAAGGCATGCATACTGTCAATGTTCAGACTGCATACGGACACCGGCAACATATGGTCTCATTTTATCGGTGCTCTACTATTCCTAAGTCTTGGTGTCTATGAATTGTATTATTCGGAAAACGCTTCGACTCTGGAATTCACAGAGAAGTTGGTTTTCGGACTGTTCTTCGCCGGTGTTGTCCTATGTCTGACACTCTCTACCTTCTATCACATAATGCTCTGTCATTCCCGTCAGGTTGAAGTGATGTTTCTCAGGTAAGTCCTTCGAACAGAGTTCAATATTAAAATCAAATGCAAGGGATAGCCAAGACCTATGCGCATGAAGGTGTTTTATACTATCTAGATTAATAACTATTCTGTTGAGTCTTTCCCGCTCATGTGCTTAAACCAGAGGAACAGGTATTTCAAAAACTTTTTATTGAATCGGGTGGCAAACCTGTAGTTCCATCTATGGCTGTCCTTTGCTATTGCAACCAATATGTGAACAAATATTTAATTTGAAATTTCTATTATCCAGGTTAGACTTCACGGGAATAATAGTAATAACGGTCTGTCATTACATTCCATGCGTTTATTACGGCTTTTACTGTTCACCAAAAGTGGTGGCCTTTTATCTGACTGTCTGTACTATTTTGGGAATTCTCACAATTTTCGTACTACTATTTGATAAGTTTTCCCATTCGTGCTACCATTCCCTCCGGGCCTCAGTCTTTGCAATATATGGGTCGTTCGGATTTCTGCCGATAACCCACTTTCTGGTAGAGCACAACCATCTTCTGCTCGAAGAGCCTTTGGTTAGAAAGTCTGTCATTTGCCTCGGACTTATGGCGTGTCTATACTTCCTTGGTGCCTGGGTCTACAGTCAACAGATCCCGGAGAAATATTTTCCGGGTAAATGTGATTTATGGGTAAGTGTTCACTCAAATTCATTGATCATTTAAGAAGCAATTTAATTCACCCCTTCCTTGCAGTTCAATTCGCACCAATTGTTTCACATAATCGTATTGATGGCAGTGATAGTCCACTACATGGGCTTCACTTATCTGTCAGAATATGTGCGACAATTACCCAAAAACTACTGTCAGCTCAAAAAATAACGAGTAATTAGTTTTTAGTTTTATTTTATTCGATGAAAATTTAAATTCATTTATAAAATACAAATATTTTTCACTTAAAATGGATTCAAAAAAATTAATAAAAATGTATTGAATTTTAGAGTTTATACAAAACTAGTCTTAAAAATAATCATTAAATTATTTAATGCTTTCTTAAGACTTGGCTCCAGAGGAGGCGGCAGCTCCTGAAGAAGCAGCTGATGAGGCGGCAGCACCGGCTGCACTGGATGCTGCTGCTCCACTGGCTGCTGCCCCTGAACTAGCGTAGGATTTGGTGCCTCCACTTCCACGACTGCCGAAAGATGAGCTCCCACCATGGCCACCTCTGCTCCCGCCTCCGCTAATTGGACTCCCTTGGCTCCCTCCATAGCCACCACTACCACCAAAACTGCTGTGACCTGCACCAGAGCTGATTCCTCCACCATAACCGCCACCCATTCCTCCGTATCCGCCACCGCCAGCACCAAAACCAGCTCCTCCTGCACCGAAACCAGCTCCTCCTGCACCGAAACCAGCTCCTCCTGCACCGAAACCAGCTCCTCC
>JAQFXL010000986.1:0-14797 GCA_034693445.1 Edwardzetes edwardsi | reverse complement strand
TATGGATAGTATGGATAGTATGGATAGTATGGATAGTATGGATAGTATGGATAGTATGGATAGTATGGATAGTATGGTTCCTTATTGTGTTCAATATGTTGGATGAATTTTTAATTTTTTCAATGGATTATTTCATTTTGATGGCAAAGAAAGTTATTCTCTTCATATTTAGTCATTCATTGCGACGAATTTAAAGGCGATTTTATATTAATCAACACTTTGATTGAGAAATTAGAGTCTTATCCCAAATAAGATCACAAACATGTTTATCAAAAACATTGAGAATTTAATTATTATTTCTAAAAACCACTTTATATTCAGCAATATTTTAACTGAATTTCTCAATCCTTGGTTTTAGATTCGATAAGTTTCTCAATGAAATGAAATGAAGACTCAATTAATCAAATAATAAATCTTATTTTCAAAGAAAAAGTGACTTTTTACTCAAGACAGAGGAAATTGAAAGCAATCCATCTCTCAAACAAAATCTATTCATAGAGCGGACAGAAATGCCATTTACTATGTTTTGAACTTAACTCAACCAAATTCAAAAACAAACCGAAAAATAACGAAAACTAAACTTCATTTTTAAAGCAAAATCAAAGTATAAGTTAGGTTATCACCAGAGCGTTGAAATAAAGTCGTTTAGACTATTACAGCGGTTAATACCTCGACTCTAAGAATCGATACGCGTCCGAAACATGTCCTGAGGACTACTTCACCGAACTTCATAAGTGCCAATAAATGATTAACTATTTGCTGCAATTAATTATTGAGGTTTTTCAAAAGTTCGTTTCCAAAAATTTACATTGATGCTTTCATTTTTCGAGAAAAAAAATCAATAAAAATGAAGAAAATGAGAGACTATTTTAGAGACTTGTTTTTGAGGACTTTTTTAGTGACTTTTAACCATAAATGGCTATTATTCAATGCACTGGTTATCACTCAAAGGCTCAATGCAATATTTATTTATAAGAGAATTCTTATTAGTTTATGGCCATCCCTTAAATTTTAAGACTTAAAAGAATGTATGTTTTGGAAACTTCTTTGATCATTCATTCGAGCGAATCGATAGATATGAATGGTTTGATTCAAATATCGGAATCACTTATGAATTCATTAAATTAAATGTCAGAATTGAATACTTCCTTAGTTTAGGACTCAATAGACGTAAGAGTTGTATAAAATCAATGATAAAAATACTTTCGATTCGTAGAAATATTTTTCAAAGGAGTTTCAGTAAAGACTTAAAGCCAAGAATCTCTGGATTTTAAATACACTGAATCTGTGTTAGAATCTGAAAATATGAGCCTCTCTTCAGAATGAACTGACACTCATAAGTGACACTGGGCCTACTTTTCAAATATTTTAACTGGAATTTTTTCAATTAGACTCATAATAGACATTTCAAATATTCAAATAATCTAATAATATGCTAATAAATTGTTTAATTGTTAGGTTTAGGAGCCATTGATGCAGTCTAGGTAATTTAAAATAACTTAGTTAAGTTAGAGATGGTGGTTTCCTTTTTTAATACACAATTATGTTAATTTTAATCTTTATTTTAATTAAAATTTTGTTTAAACACTCATAAAGTGAAAAGTAATGAAAACTTAGTAATAGAAATGATAAGATAGCAGTCATTGGCGTCGATCTATTAACAAACAGTAGTTATCTCAAGTGTTATAAAAATAATTCTGTGCAAAGAGTTAACCCTTACAACCCTTACAACCCTTACTTAATTATTATCAGAAGTAATTGATTTAAGTGTTGTTCGATATTTGCCACACATTTAATGGTAACAAAATTCTTGAGATATCTCTGATTTGTGTGTTTATTGTATAAAATTACAGATACTTCGCAATAATACATCCGCTGAAGAGTCGGATCAATAAAAGCAAATCTCGAACTTTCAAAATAATTTTTATGACTTATTTGATCCCATCATTGGTTTCGTTACCATTTCTTTACCCCAAAGCGGAGGCGACAGAGAATACTTTGCACAGCATTCACGGCACCATTTCAAGACTGACCTGCTTCATAAACTTTGACCCCCAGTTCCGAAAAATTTATTACACATTCCTCTTCATATCATTCTATTTGATTCCCCTGGCATTTATTGGTTGGACTTGTTTTTGTATTGCAAGATCTCTGCTTAGCATCACTGCATTGACCAGACAGGGTAGTCTAAGACGACAAGAAGTCAACAGAAGAAAAGTAAGTTAAAAAAAATTACATATTTGAACAGTATATCAAATATTTTCCAATCACTTCAAAGCACGGATGCCCAAGATCCAAGACTCGAGAGACGCCTTCAGAGGGATTTTCTGTACCAAAATTTTTTCAAAACCTGGGGGAGGGTTTAATTAGGGGAAAAATTGACTACCAGAAGTACGGGAAATGCTACAAATTGGCCATTTTTATGTCAATTTCCGGATTTCGGCATCAGATGTCCGTTAAATTAATTTCAAATCTATAATAAGTCTACAGAACATAATTCATCCCATTGTTTGACAAATTGTGTGAAAAATTTGTCTTGGGTTAGATGTTGACCCGGTTTCTCACCCTTTTTAGCGTCGCTTTTTTCTCGACCTAAAGGGGAAATTTTTTACTAATTATCAAAATCAGATCAAGATTTCTAAAAATCCCTCCTTAGGTATCCCTGCTTTGAAGTCAATTTCGATTACATGTCATTTAAATTCAAATGAGATTTACTTATAATAAGATTTATTTTAAAATCGATTTCATATTGAATGTAATGTATTGTATAATTGAAACATTGTACAAGGGTCTCTTAGAAACTTTCCGGTCAAAAGTATTAGAGTTAGTGTATCGGAGCTCAACTATTTCACTGTAGAATTTCTCAGATGAAAATTGAAAAAAATCCGACAAACAAGACATTGATTCCGACTAATTAGTTAATTCAAAATCAATTGGTGAAGGTCTCAAACTCTAAAACTCGGTAGTTTTCCATAACTTGTTAATAAAAACATTTTTCAACTTGACTTTTGGTCAAATGCTAAGTGACAATACAGTATTTTCCAGAGTGTAGTCATATGTGATGTCACATACATATGATATGTTTGCGCCCTTTTGAAGCATTAATTATTGAGTGCGTGACTACAGTCTGAAAAGAAGTGACTACGGACTGGTATAACGCGACACAACTTTTATTTCACGTGACTACACTCTGAAAAAGGCTGTAACTAACAACAATTGACCTAGGAAATTGACTGACGAAGGAAATTAGAATTCATGAAAATAATTGATGATTTGACACTTTTATTAACACAATTATCAAAAAGCTGTCTAAGGATACACAGAAAACTTGCAATGTAGACCGGAAAGTTTCTAAAAAACTCTGTATATTAAGTTAATACATATATTATTAACACATATATATTACATTTAATTATTTGTAATTTGTTAAGCGAAATGAATATGATCAATTTTCGGGTCATAAAATACATTTTTGCGATTTTTAAATCTTGATATCAGACTTTAATAATGTATACGAATAAATTGGAGCAGATTGGTCAAATGATCTTGATAGTGGTGATGGCCTACACGATTTCGTGGACTCCCTATTTCATTGTGTCAATCATAACGCAGTACCAAGAAGTAAACTTCATGCAAAAGCATAACTTTTATTTCACGATGCTCTGCATCAATTTATTTGCATTTCTAAATTCGTCGATCAATCCATTCATTTATGCGATTATGAGCACCAGATTTCGTAATGGGTTTATGCGAGTACTCAGACTCTTCTTCTGCATCAGTGATACCAAAAGTCAAGATATTGGTAAGCATTTGAACAGAAAATCTGCATTCAATGAATTTATCAAATATTTCTTCACTAAAGGCTTTCAATTCATTTATTTCAAGTCAAAGAATAACATGTTTTCAATTCTCTTATCTATTCTTCACATTCTCTATACTTTCCAAACTAGAAAATGTCAAAAATAAAATCAAAGTCAAAATAATTATAAATTAAATAATTCTTTCTTTCATTTCAGTACCGAAATTAGCGAATATAAACTGGATTTTTATGAGCAAAACTTTAATTTACTAACAGTCAGACCTCTCATTAAGAGACCACTCAATAAGAGAATTTCTCATTAAGAGACAGATTTTGGAGCCCGAATGCTCATATGAGGCTCTAATGTTGATTGAACTCTAGCCTAGAGACTTCCAGTTAAGAGATTCCTCTCATTATGAGACGAATTTCAGGCACAAAATGCATAAACAAAATTCTTATTAGAGAAACATTTGTATCAAACTGTTAATCGATAGCAATATCCGTATATTTTGCTAAAAATGTTTGATTTGTTTAAATGTATGAATGAAAGCATTGTTTTGTTTGACAAAATGAAGTGCAAACCAAAGAGAAATCGTTTTGATACTTTAATTCTCTTATCTGGAGGTCTAACTGTATTTGTCATAACATTATTAAATTGATTGCTTTGCGTTAGTCTTCACCGAATATCTAATGCCTTTCACTCTTTGCATATAATTCTAATTTATTTATTGGATTTTCATTCACTTTTCTCATTCATTTAATTCTTTGATGAAAACAAAAGTATCTAATATTCAGTTCAATTAATTAGTTGTAATGATGTGCTGGAATTTTCTAGGAATTTAGCTAGTCCAAATTCTGAGAAAAAAAATTATTTCAATATGAAAAAGCAACAAAGTAGGTTATTCCAAAATTTATAATAAAATTTGCCTTTTTCTTATAATTTCTAACTGATTAAATTAAAACCCAATCTGTTAGCCTTCCAGAAAGGTACCTTGCATACCTTCAACTGATGTAATAACTTTTATTGAGGAAATTGACTTTTATTTTTCTTTTCTCATTTACCAAGTTTCAATATTTGAAAAAAATCAATAAGAAGTGAAAGAATTAGTTTTTTTCTCATTTGTATTGAATTTTGTTTTTATTGTTTTCTATTCAGTAGTTATTTCGACACAACATATGAGAGAATCGATTGCTTGCAAAGTGTCGATATGTGTCGACAAATGGATTTGAGAAATACATAACCGTTTGATGAGAAAAATGATATAATTTGCTCACTTTTTGTTTTGTCTGAACCCAGTTAACAGTATTCCAAGAAGAATGACAAAACCACTGTCATGTTTGAACAAATATCACCGGCAAATGCTTTTGTTTGCCTGTGGAGATCCCAGTCAACTGTCCACTGATAGTTCCACACAACATAATGAAAGCTCTGAAAACGTATTCGTCAACAGTTTCAGACTTAGGAAAATCAGTTTACGGAGAGTTAGTTCGCCCTTCAATATGAAGCAAATAACTCATTCCTATCAGAATAACAATTATAAAAACAGGATAACAACGGAAGCGCTGAAGACTAATAAATACAATTCCAATATATTTTGTCTTAATTCAAATGCATTAAAATGTGAATTATTTGACTCAAAACCTGTGAGTCTGACCACAAAAATGAGTGGCAGTGAGAGTGAACTACCTCGTTTGAAGAGGTTCTGGGAAGAAAATTTCATCGATTCTGACGTAAACAACAAACAGAATATCAAACGAAAGCCAACGCTTTATCGCAGTTTTTGTGCCGTAAGTCTACCAAATCTGCCGATTATTTTATCAAAAGATATAAAACTTTGAAAGAAAACATTGAAATATTTCATAAATAATATATACATTCCATTAATTAAAATTATTTTCATTAAATTATCGATAATTAATGTTAATTATAATCAAAATTGATTTCTTTGATATATTCATCAAATACTTATTAGAAGAACTCATCGAAAAATGTCACACATCCTACACAACCTATCTGTTCATTATTATTTAAAATGTGACCTGAATTAAAAATTTAATGTAATTGTTCATGGTTAAATAATAAATTATTACGATTCAAAGACACCCCTTCTCGATAGCTGTCCAAAAGATATTTGTATAAAATGAATGAATTGTTTCGTTTATTCAAATATAATCGAAAACTTTTAAAAAAAATGTTGAAAATACCCAAAAATATCGTTTTCAAGGATTGTATCGATTCGTCAGATTTTGTCATCACTTTTAACCCTCGACTTTGAATTTGTCTTTTCTTTTATATCATCAAAGATATGCTCTTTATCTTTGTTTGGGTCGCTTTCAATAACTTGTTTTTGTTTTTCAACATTCAATTCACTTTTATTATCTTCTTTTTGAATCTTCTGATTCACCATTTCGTTTTTCACGGGTGTGTCCTCCCTGTGCTCTCCATCGATCCAATTTTCATTAGCACTGATTTTGTTTGGGGATTCTGTTGATTTTTCCGGTTGAGGGGGAGGAGGAGCGCCTATCACTATCGGAGGCGTCTCTTCAACGAAGAAATTTGAATAAAAGGCCAGAATGAGTGAACGACAGCCGATACACAACACTATTCCGATTAGAATTGCCGTTAAGACACCGAAGACAAGAAAAGCAGTCCTCGAAAAGACGAAAGAGTTTCTAATATTGATCTTCAATCCAACCGACTCTTTTTCATCCGGGTCTTTGGCACTATTCTCAAGTGGTATTGCATTCAAAAAAATATTTGTCAACAAAATAAGTTGAGTGACGAATAAAATCTTAAACATAACTACAATTGACTTTTAAATAGTTTATTTTTGGGATCAATTTATTATTTTCAAAAATTTTACAGAAAGAGTAGAATCGATTTCAACAACCAAGTACCATTTTATCGAACATTCAATCAGTATTTGTACGAAATTTTTGTAACAATTTATTGATTGAATAAATCTCATGAAATCTCATTGAATTCAAACGAATTTCAAGGATTGACTCAATTATTAAGAATTCAAATTTGATTCAATAAATCGATAGTTTTGAAAAAGTATTGATGGCTTTTGAGGACGACTTAATCGCTGTGGCAATAATGTGGACACTTTTTGCAATTTATGTCTTCTATAGTCTTGTCTTCAATTATATAATATTTCCAGAGAAAGCAAGAGCAGTTTTCGGCAAAGATTGTGATCCGTCGTCACCGTCTACTGTTAGATACAAATATTTGATATCAATATTTGTGGACAACTGGTCCGCCAATTACGACATAAAGAAGACCGTAATATACTTTGAGTTGATTACTAAACAACAGACAAAAATGGTTTCATTCAGTTTAATGGGAGACGACGTTATCAACAAAAGAGCATATCTTTTGCTTCATCGCAAAAAGGTTTTGAGGCCTTTGACTAGAGTTCGTATGATTCACGACTGTCCCAAACACGAGGCCCGCATTCATTTGTCTGCCATCAAAATACAAGACTTGAAGTACGGTTCGACTATTTATTACTCAATCGATCGCAACATATACTGCGAGCCTATGGTGTCGGCCACTGTCCACAACACCGCACAAATCAAATTGAAACTCTGTTCGGAACATATATTTGCGCCAAACTTTGTTCAGTTGAGGACAGACACCTTCAGTAACAAAAGAATAACTTCTTATATCGGCACTCAATACGAAACAAATGGGGTTATACTTGAGGCTGAACTCAATGGATGGGAAGACATGGCATTTGTCTTATTCCTAATGATATCGATTTTTTTCTTCAATATCTTGTTCGCAATTAAGTTAAAACAAAACTTTGATTGGTCAGATCAATACATTTTGATTGCATCGGCTCTCATATCGAGTGGCCTATCCTTCAGTTCAGCCAACATTTCAGCCCTTTTTTATAGAAAAGTCATTAAAACAAATTTCAATATCTATTGTTCGCCACAACTCATAGATGACGACAAAGACTCAATTTTGTGGACACTTTACAAGAATCTAAGTCTTACATATTTGGTGTGCATATCATTTGTGGCCTCGATCTTCATTCCAGAGCTACTCCAAAGAAGCGCAGAGACATTTGAATACGTTTCCGTCCACTTCCACTTTGACCTCTTCAGCCATAAAGTGTTGAATGAAACGACATTTTTGGTAATCTTTTTCATCGCGAGTCTCATCACAAGTCTCACAATTTGGCTGTTAATGAGTGCATTAATCAAATACTTTTACTTAAGACTGTTTTCTTTCCCCAATTTTATCCCTTATGAGACAATTGTCAAATTCTCAGACGACATAACGGGTTCTGACGATTCAACTGAAGTGCTTAAACAGAAAGCACCAAGAGATTCAGAAACATCAAAAGCAACCCGTAACTGATCTAACTTCAAATGAATGAATCATTAATTTATTCTGAAATTTGTTGTCCAGATTCCAGCCCAGAATCAGATGCATTGAAACTGCATTTAGGAACCGAACGATTAGAGGATGAATTGAAGGCTGACCTCAAAAACAAGAAACTGATGACTGGAAGTATTATAATAACTCCGACTAACAATCCATTAGGTTTTGTTGATCCGGAGAAATATCGGGTGTCAACTGATCCAAAAGTGACATCAAAATCAAACACTGGCGGACCGAAGAAGTGACCAAATATTAGAAATCTATTTTATTTAATTATTTTAATTCAAATTCATTGTTAAATATTTCAAAAAACTATTCAATGGATTAAAACTCAAAGACATTCATTTGAATAGAATTTTATTTAATAATTGAAACAAATATTAATTATTAGAAGTTTTTCACAAAAATAAGAGTTAATAATAAGAGAACAAAGTCTTCATTCAGACTAATCTGATTGCGGGGGACTCCACCCGAGGTCGTCTTGTGTTCAATTCCCGACTCAGAGTCTTGATCGTCATCGCGGTCTTCTTGTTCATCTATATTTGTAGCTTGGGGCTTTTCTAGAGCTTCTGATTGTTGCGATTCGGGTTCTTTTCCTTCAGATTTTGGAGTTCCAGCTTTGGAGCAGCCAAACAGTTCTGTATTGTCGCGCCACTCATTACAGCCGTCCTCTCCAGTTATGGGTCGATAACAGTGTTGGTGTCGCTTAAAGAGATAGACGTGATATTTGGCGTCTGAATCGCTTGATTTAAAAGGCATGGCAGCGGTTATATCGGACGGAAACTTCTCACCAAAAGCGCCATTCATATGACCGCTTTCGTTACCGATCCGACGGAAAACCTCTGCATTAGTATTGAAGTAATAAACATAAATACTAGAGAACGCGATGAGCATAGGATAGCCGTTATTATTGAGCTCTCCATCATTGTAAGCAGCAGTGAATCCCCCTTTCGGAAAGCCAGACCACTTCCAGCCCTTCACATCACCAGATCTTTGAACTCCTTTTTTATTCCAAACCCAAAACCTTTCGCCTTTATATTTATAGGTGAAGCCATCGATTCCTCCGCCAACAACTGTAAAGATTGCAGTATCTCTGACAATGGGTGCCATATTCTTGTACCAAATTTCGAAAGGACCTGTCACTTTTACTACTCTGTCGGGAAGTCCTACGAGTTCCCAATAATAATCTCCACGATAGACACGATATGTGTTGTTCGGCAGTCGATCGGCGGCGTGAATGTAAGGGTCCTCACAGAGAGTCTTCACGGCTCGAGATTCTTGACATAAGACTATCGGCAAAAATAATAAAACAGTTAACGAAAACATTGATTGCATTCAAAGAATTTTCGATCAAAATATCACTAAAGTTTTGAATTGGTTTTGAATGAGTATTGACTGAGTATTTGAGATTTGTTCGATCGAAGGTGTTTTAATTGTTTGAATTGTGCATGAGCACTCAATCGTATCATCTAATGAGCGGTTTATAATCAATTTCTTTTCAATATATCACTAAATCTCCAGATTTATCACTAAATTAATTGCTTTAATCAATCAAATTATAAAAGATATTGATTTGAATAATGACTGAAATTAATTCAAAGTTTAATCATAAAAATATAGTTTTCAATCAAAGGTCTATCCCATCGAATCCAATAGAATACTTGATATATTACGAACGAAAACCAGATGTGAGAAGACCTGTGGCTCTTCTATCGGGTATCGATTGGATTCAAATCAATAGCGATCCCAAAGAAATTAATAAATATTCGCGAAAAAATGGATTTATTTCCATTGATCTGAATAATGGTCACCAAGAAATCGAGACTCACTTAACTCAAGTCAAACACTCAAATGATTTACTGATTATTCACTCAGAAAAGGATTCATTTATTTACATCTATGGAGAAGAAGGCGACGGACTTAAAGTCGGTTCTAAAGCATTGACCAAAATCGCGGGTCTCCTCCTAATTATGAAAAATGATGAGGTTTTTACATATGAGGGCGGAAGACATACCATCGAACCAGCACCTGGCAGTGACCTCAAGCTTATAATAGTGGGTGGAAACAGAGTCGTATTAATGGGTAATAATTTTAAAATTGACGATGAGTCATATCTAGATGCTAATTTCAATGTCAAAAATAACATCATTTAACCGATGAAGATACTTGTGTTCAAATTAAAATCATCCTATTACTATTCCAGTGCTTCCCTTTTTCAATAAAAATATTTACTTTCTTACATTAAAATTGTTTTTTTATAATTCGGTTCAAAATTAATTTTATAGAAAACTAATAAATAAGACTTTATTTTGATTTCGTCGAACTCATTGATTGCTTCAATTTTGATAAGAATGAGTCCAATCTCTGATACTAAGTCCAGAGTTTGTTTTTAATAAGTTGTTGACTGGTTTTATCTTTTAATTATAAAACTTGATGTTTTAGTTTGAACTCAACCATTAGATTTGATTATTCAATAGAAATCTCATTTATTTGTCGACACAATGTTTTCTATTCAATATATTTTAGCCTTTGTTTTTGAAAATTTAGGCTCTTTAACACTTTTTGTGCTGTTTTTCAGTTTGTTTCAAAATATATTTCGTTTGTCAAAAGCGAGAAGACATTTGCCTCCTGGTCCAACAGGTTTGCCAATAGTAGGATACTTACCATTCCTCGGCAAAGAGCCTCATAAAGATATCTGGAAATTGGGGCAAAAATATGGAAATGTTTTTACGTAAGGCTTTTGAATGTTATTCAAAATTCGGAGAATAAAAATGATATGAAATGACTATTAGTTTACAATTGGGAATTCATAATGTCGTCATTCTTAATGACTGGGAAGCGGTTAGAGACGCCTTTCATAAGGATTCATTTTTGGGGCGACCATACAGCAGTCCCTTTACTCTCTTGGGGAAAGCAATCAGTTTGTTTTGAATTAATTAATTGCGACAATCAATAAGTTTAATATTCAAGGCTTTACTGATGAAAATGGTGATGTATGGCGAGAGCACAGACGCTTTGCAATTCAGTTGTTACGGGATCTTGGCTTTGGTAAAGGAAGTATGGAGGACAGAATCATAGAAGAAATTAGTTATTTGACCGAGCGCATCGACAATACAGATGGAAAGCCAACAAACATCCACACATTGCTCAGTCCGAGTATGTCTAACAATATCTGTCATCTGGTTTTTGGCCATCGATTCGAAACGGATGATCCAAAACGAATCCTTTTAGATAAGACTTTGGATGAAGGGTCTCAAAGATTCTCACAGATTGGAGTGTTAGCCCTTTCCCCCAATTGGTTCGCAAAAACTATTCTCAGAATTGGCGTCTTTGGCAACAAAAAACTGTTCCAAACTATTCATAGTATTTTCAAGTAAAAACTGACCCAAAAATATGCATTCCTTGAAAATTTGCCCATAATTTTAGCGATGAGATTACAAACCATAAGAAAAATTTCAACCAAAATATTAAACGCGATTATATCGACGGATATTTGGCTGAAATGAAGGTCAGAAAGGAAAAGGACCCTAACACTTCCTTTACAAGTGAGTCACTTTAAGGCATTTGAAGAGTTGAATCAAAGTTTTGATTTTCAGCGGACAAACTCTTTGCAAACTGCAGAACATTTTTTGGTGCCGGCAGTGAAACTGTGCGAACAACTATGGAATGGAGTCTTTTATTAGCCTCTCATCTCTCAGATTATCAAAAAATAATTTACGAAGAAATAGAAAATGTCATAGGTAATCAAAGAAGTGCTACCTGGGCTGACAGATTGAGGATGCCTTTCACTCAAGCCTTCATCAATGAAGTGTTTCGTTGGAAAACTATAATACCCTTAAATCTAATGCGAAGGTAATCGACTTTCATTAAATTAGTTCATATGACCAAGGACCTCTAATTGAAGGACAGAGTTATTAAATCAAATATCAAAACAATTTCACAATCCTTTCACAAAATGTTTTGCGGAATCGGCTATCAATTAATCTAAACTTGACTTAAATTAATGGTTTTATTTGTTTCATAATTTAATATTTGTTTATTACAGAGCAGTAGAGGACTCATCAATTTTGGGCCATTTTATTGCAAAAGACACATATGTTTTGGCAAATATATGGGCCATTCATAACGACCCCAAAACTTGGGATAATCCAAATGAGTTCAATCCGTACCGTTTTCTTAGCGAAGACGGCAAAGAACTGATCCGAACTGATTGTCTCATACCATTCTCAGTCGGTAAGAACATACATTAATTTTGTTGTTAACTTGCAAATAGTCTAGAAATCCCAGACAAATAACATGTTTTCATTTTATGATTAGAACCTAATCTTATTCATACGTTTACTCATAAATTTCGATCAATTTGTCAATAGATTGAAAAGGGCTATCAAACTATTTTCTTTTCTAACCCTGGTCTTTTTTCTTACCCTACCTGACCATCACTGGCATCGAAATTGGATATTTGAATGGAATTTAGTGCGGAATTTAATTAAATTTAGAAATCGTTTCAACAGTTATTGATTGTGAATTGAACAGGATCATTTATTTTTTACTCATTTTTTAGTATTTAAGGCATTGAATGACAGGTTTTGGACTCAATTCAACCAAACTTTGAATTATTATTTTTATAATACGTGTAATGAGAGTGCAATTCAAGGCTATTCTCGCAATCGATTTAATTTAATGTCTAGCAGACGATATCCCCTCTATTCGCTGAATCCTACCTAGCCGAATCTCACTTTACCAAAAAATTATGTACCACTTTTTTCGGCCGAAAATTTTCGATGTCTTATTTAACCGAAGAAATTTGATCCGCTTTGTCGAAAGTGATTAATAAAGTTTCATTTCGTCGAAAAATATATGAAAACATGAATATCACAAGTTTTGGAGTAAAGATTATAAAAGATTAAAATCTGATATCAAAAATGAAAATAAGATTAAATATTTTCATTAAAGTGATAAAATGGACAAAAATTTTAATAATTTAAAACTAAAAAATAAATTTTTCAAATGTTTATAAATAAAGCTTTAAGAAATTTTCGGAATTATGGTACTTGGCGAACCGGTATTCGGCGAAGCGGTATTCGGCAAATAGAGGATGAGCCCAACAGACTCTGTCTGAAACAAACAGTTTTTAGCTTTGACTCTGTCTATAAAATTATTCCCTTGTTCACTCAATTCACTTCGACATTGAATTTGATGAGAAAAGAGATTTTATTTTTTATTGAAAATAATTCTCATTTGAATTTAAGGTCTGTTTCAAAATATTTTCATTTTAATCAAGTTTTTCGCAATTCTGAAGCATTTTATTTTATATTCGGATTTAAATTGAAAAAATCCGTTGCAATTTCATTCTCGACTTCATCTTTTCATAAGTAAATTCTAATTGTTAGTCGAGCGTAAAAAATATATTAGTTTTTAGCCGCTTCTCTTGAGGTCTGTTCCCAAAATGCATTTGTCATTTACACTGCGTTTACGTAAATCAGACAAATTTAGATTTCTATTCAGACATTACAATACAGTCTATTCGTCACAAATTATGCCTCAAATACTGACTGTCGGGCAAACATTAGTCTAATTTATTGATTTTTCTATTTAAAAGACTCAGATTTCACTACCGGGTGATGAGAAATGTCTCTGGTCCCTATCGGAGTGTTTAGGCGCTCTGAGGGCCTTGGCATGGGCAAACAAACAAAATGTAAACATCTACCCTTTTAACGCAATTTTAATAATCAAAAATTATAGCAAACGCTTTAAATGCCTGCTATTTTCAGCGAGACATGAACCTCATGTGAAGCTTGAACTACTAACTTGCTCTAGTCAACATTTCATGAGTAATAGTGGCAAATGCGTCGCAAATGAGTTGTTTGGGTCAAAATCTGTTGGAATTGATGGGGGAAATCGTGATTTGCCAAAAACCTAAGCAAAAAATCTAAAATTTTGAGATAAATGTTCGATTTTCGTCTTAGAAAATGTAAATCGTGGACATTTTGATCAATTAAATTTACTTTAATTTTTGATCAATAAAATTCCATTAAAGTTGTAGTGCTTTACATTTTTTGTTTGCCCATGCTAAGGCCCTCAGAGCGTCTAAACGCTCTAATAAGGACCAGAGACAATTAACATCACCGTGTACAACTCTATTTCAAAGACATCTTACCTACATACAAACCTGTAGTACAAACCTACTTAATATAGCTTTTAAACGATTGCTTTTACTTTTGATCGAATAAACCTCTTATTAACTGTAAGTTATTATTACTAGAATATAATATAAATAATGGAAAGTTACCATGTTGTCTTTGGCAAACTCGTCAATGTGTCAGATAATACCAGATAGTTATGACATTGAATTAATTGTCAGTTTATGTTTCAACGTATCTGACATTCTGTGAGTCTGTACTTCAAAGGAGAATATAATACATGGGCTGAAAAAATGCGGAGATTTTGAATAACTCCTCAACGGCTCGATATTCCAATTCTATAAAAAGAATATATAAGACAGTCGGGAAAATATTTACCATGGTCGTCAATGGTGTAAATTTTCAAAATTTATAAAAAAAATCAACCAAGTTAACATGCAGACCTGTGGAGATTTTCACTCT
>JAQFXL010000985.1:0-14801 GCA_034693445.1 Edwardzetes edwardsi | reverse complement strand
TTCAGTATTATTGACTCCATTTGTTAATTGAATTTCAAAACAACTGAAAATTTATCAAATTATAAGTATTTCTAATATATATATTGCAGAGAATTTTATTGAGTTTTCAGGGAATTTCAAATACAATTTTTTGAGTAAAATCGATGATCTGAAGAACAAACGCTACAAAAACTGATTAAAGCTTAATATAAATTCAATTAATTTTAATGAAATTCTTTCATTCAAAGTAAAACAGTTTTCTTCTGTAGTTTTCAGATAAAAAGAAGAGAAACGAGAAAAGCAAAAATCTATTTCAAACTCAATCACAGGATTACTGCAATACTTTCACCGCATATCATATAAAAAGCTTTTTCGAGTTCATGAATAGCAAGAATATTCTGAATTAAAGTTTCTATTAAATTTATTGTCGACTTTCTACCCGTCAAACTGTATTTTTTCTTAATTTTTGACACATCTTTATTTTTATCGGTTTATATTACCATCAATTCAATTAAAGTAATTAATTCTTGGAAAAAATCTCAATTCGATCTGTTTGATCTAACTCATTCTACTTGTAGCAAATAAATGGATAATGAAGAAGTGGTGTAGGCTTTGAGCGAGAATACAATTTTCATAATAATTTAATGCAATGAATATAAGTCTAACTAATATTAGAGTCTTTTTTTAGCGCTTTTTTGATGAAAACAATTCCTTTATATTGTTTTACTCGACAACAGCTATGGATTGAGTAATACTCAGCTCTGATAAGATGTAGAGGTTATTCACTTGTGACCATTATTATAGTTATCTATAAACATAATGTTAATTCTGAGTTCTATAAGAAACATAGAATTGGGGAGTGTAGCAAGGGGATAGTGGCCCATCAGCCCTTGACCATTTCCCACTTAAGTGTTAGTCGTTTTTTATAGATTACTTAATGCATGCTTTGATGATCAAAACATTTTGATCGCAATAAAACTTGTATTCTATAGAGATTTGGCCAAGATAACATACTTTCGATACAAGTTATTCATTTATGGAGTTTCGTCTCAAATCAGTTCAACTAATGATAAGAAAATTTCAAAAATGCTTCGAATAAAAGACAAATCGATTTCCAAAAGGGAACGCCTTTCAAAGTCTTGGCTTTGATTCACGAAAATAATTTAATTCGAGAAAATAGTTGAAACACTTTCCAGTTTTACTCATTTATTTCATCCAATTATTTCTAATTAAGTCCATTTGTTTTAATCAAGATTAATTAATCATTTTTTGTTCGTTCATAATGTTATTCATTGAGTATTAGTTTTGTTAATAGACTTAATTTATTGCTTTTAAATGACATTTTAATGTTTGCATTGATATATTGCTTCCCATCAAATGAATACACTAGCAAATTTTGAGAACATTTTGATTAATTTGACCGATTAATAGAATAAAATCAAGAGCTTTATCCCAAATATCAAAAACTAAATTCTCTGACGTATGAGATCTCAAAACCTTAATCAAAAAACTCAAAAATTAGATTATTTGGTAGTTATTATCGGTTCTTGTAATCTATCGGACGCTTGGATTTCGTTTGTTTTAGCTTTCGATACATTCAACGATAGATTACGAGAGCCGACAATATAAGGTCATTCAAGGTTTTTTGATTTTCCTCTTGTACAGTCTGACATACGAATATACTGTATAGTGATTATGCAAGATCTATTTACTTGTGATGTAATATATCAATTACATTTATTACACATAACTACTTCTATAAAAAATGGTTTGTGAGGGTCTATATCCCATTTTAATACCATAGACGGTGAACAAGGTGATGATGATAGACGGTGATGAGTGGTAATGGAAGAGGGATAATTGCCATTTGAATCAAGGGACCATTAGAATGCAATCGCAGATAAAGTTATAATCTCAAACAATGTAGTGTTCTAGGGCATCTAAAATTCACACTTTTTCAGTTATTATAGGAGCCAAGAGTAATAAGTAATAAGAGCTTGCCGGTATCACAAAAAGATTCCTTGTTCAATACTCAGTTGCATAACAGTTATATCATATATCAAAATATGTCACTTAGGAATTATACTAAAATTAATGTTGAAAGACAACCATGATAGATATAAATCTAATGCATTTTTGAGCTTGTTAAGCAATGTTTATTAATATGAGCAAATATTCTCACTTTGAGCAAAGTTGAGCTTGGTTAACATGAGATCTAATGGTAATTTTCACATTAATCAAAACCATATTGTGCAAGTTTCTAAAATTGGATTATAATGGTAATTGATTTATACATTGTAAGGCACTTTAATTAATTCTCTTTCATTACCACTCATCAAACTTGGTCCATCGCCTATGGTATTAAGTATGGGCCTAGATTTTTACAAACCAAACAATTTTTTATAAAAGTCGTCATGTGTCATAAATGTACTTGATATATGACATCACAAGTAAACTGATCTTGGATAATCACTACACAGTATATTCGTATATCTATCAGTTTAATAGGAAAATCAAAAAAACTTTTTGAGATTTGGGATAAGCTCTTAATTTTACTCTAAATACTCAAAATTCAAACATTTACTGAATAAGAAAATAAATTTATCGGCTTTTATCCAAATATTTATTTATTGACCGGTTTGTAAACATGATCAATCATTTAACCGATTAGTGATAAAATCTTCGTGGATTATCTGAATATTGATGGGTTATTTGAGAAGAGTGGGTAATTTGGCTTAAATAAAAGATTAGTAAAAGAACAGCAAACTTCTCAAATACAATTTTGTATGGCAATGAAATATTAGGAAACCGGATGGCCAAAAGAGCATGGTCATAACTTAATTCCAAAAATAATTGTAAAGTAATGGTAACAGATAACATAATAACTTTCTTTTGATGCAAGTCTTCACTATAAATCTTTATTATCAATTTTAAGGTAATATTACTAACTCCAGATGTAGTTCACTATTAATTAATAAACGTTGCAAGATAAGTTGATAAAATTATGGTTAACTTAAGGTTATTGAAAAAACTGAAAACTCGTCATTTGTTTCATCAAATTATATGACAAAGAATGTAATTTTTTTAGTAAAATGTTCAGAAAAATCTTAACTTTGTTCATAAAAAGGAAAAATCATTTGATATCTTTGAATGTTTTTAAGGGTAATATTTCTTTTGTCTTCAGAAAAGTATTAAAGAAAAGACTAAAATTTCAAAATCACTCTTATTTTCGGTGAAGATTTGAAAGAAATTATTTATCAGATCTGATGCGAAAGATTGTCTCAACAGACATAAAATATTACAAAAGTGAGATTGATTTGAAGCCACTTAGGAGCATATGGGGTGGCCTTAGCCCAAAGCATTGACTGGACAAACATGATAAATATCAAATGCATGGCTCGCCTTCACTTGTCATTATAGTAATAATAATGCAGATAATGTTGTAGTGCTGTCAACACTTAGAGTATTCAATTGTAGTCTATTATTGAGAAAACCAGTGTTAATATACATCCCTAATGTATGTCATCCCTATATTCTCAAACACATAATCAAAACATTAAGAATTTGTTTCAAATTTCCTTTCGTTTGTTTTCAGACACAATATTAACATTTAAACGCATTGAAATGAAAAATAAATCCATATAAAATTGTTGCTCAGATCCTTCTAGTGCTGAAACATGGAATGAAAGACCAAGAACATTACCAAAATTGATATAAATGGGAATAAATATTTGAGAATATAGAGATTGCATTTCTCACTTTGATTTTATTGCTTTTGCGAACAATAACTGCCTTTTCTAATGAATTTAATGACTTTGGAAGCTATAAAATTGAAGGTATTATAGATTAAAACTCGAGCTCTAAATTATACGCTCTTATAAACGATTCGGAAGAAAATATTTCACATGAATTCATTCAAATCGAGATATAAGTACAGCACTCGAAATAATGCCGAAATAAAAACATTGCTAAGGAATAGATGTATTATAATTTGGTCATTCTTCTCAATTATTCAGTTGCAAGAATTGAATGGCAAAGAAAAAATATTTTTACTTCAGAGTCAAGAGTGTGTAATAGAGATGTGAACCAAAAATGATATTCTGTGCTATTCTGTGCTATTCTGCGCTATTCCGCGCTATTCTGCAGTCATATTAATGCTTTTCTATGATATGTATGATATTTATAATATAAACTCGAATCGATTGAAACTCAGATCATTTATAGAGAATTAAGAGAGACATAAGTTATTCTCTAATGTCTTGAGAGTAGCTCTGAATTTGGTTCTCGTTTTGCTAGCATTGCATCAATCATTGAAAAATGTCGTAACGATGGCTCCGCTTTCGATGCCATCAATGCCTGAGTAAACAGTGAACGAAAAATGAGAATTAAATGATTCTTACCATTACGTAAAGTGAGAAAACCATAGGAATGGTTACGAATAAATCAGCGAAAGCCAGACTCACTATAAACCAATTCGTAACAGTTTGTAGAGTTCTCTCTCTGTAAACACTGTAACCAAAAATGAAGTTAATATCACTCTTTTGCTTTTTATTGTAATTTTGCCTCTTTTTGAGTCTTACCTGAGTATAACCAGAATATTGCCAAACAGTGCGAGAATTGGAAGAATCGCTAGAAATAGAGCCCAATAGACCCTATCAGGGCGTGAAGTGGTCTCATCCAAATCAGTACCATTTCGGGTATCATTTCTCCAAATGCAGTCATTTGCAGATAATTCAGGGGAACAGAGGAATGTGTCATTCGTCACATCACTGACATTGTCGAATAAATTTCTGGTAAAGTTGGACATTTCTGCCATAACCCCACCATTGAGGCTATCGGTAGCCCTCAAGAGTGACTCATTTTTAAATCGGGAAAAATTATCGCTCAATAAATTGCTTATTAATCGCTGAAATGTGGGATCTTTTTGGTTATTTGTTTCAAACAAATTATTTGAATGCCTTTCAGTGTCTTTGATGTCATCTAAAAGTTGTGATTCTTGACTCTGGGTCTGTTTGTCGCCCATTGTTTGCGCTGCAATCGCCAAACCATTTTCGTTGGTCCAGAAGGCGAGCGTCACATTTATGAAGGAATTGGTCTTCAGTTCCTCAATGTTTTCCTCCATTTTCATCCAAAATATCAGTTTTCACGTCTTTTATTACAGTTTTGGTTTTCTAATAGTTATCTTTCGACTGAATCCTAATTGACTTCATTTTTGACGAATGATTGATGACTTGTCTGTCTGTGAAAAAAAGATAATAATCTTTTCAATGCCTTATATTTTGAGTCACAATAAAAACTCAATCAAAAAGAAAATGAAAGATATTCTCGAATAAAACGATTACACGATTATTAATACTTCACTTATATTCGCCTTTTTATGAATCATTGATATTTCAAAAATTGGTTCAATCATTTCTGATAATTTAATATAAGCTGGCTCATTAATTTCTAATCTAAAAATATTACAGAAATGATAAGTTGAGTGGAAAAAATAAAATGGTTGAGAAATATGAACATAACCAGAATATATTTATCATTAAACCAAGGATATAAAGGAAAGATGAGGTAAAATTGTTTATAATGTTCTTGGTAAACCATTATAGGCATTTGACTGTTATATTTTCCTGGACATTCAAACTTATGTAGCGGAAAATTATTTCGATTTGAGTTAATTTGAAAATCAAACAAATTGTTTGTAATTTGTTTTTCTTACAAATGTTGAAAACAAATTCAATTGAGTTTTGAAGTGAAAAATCCAAATAAGAATTGATGTGAATTCCTGAGCGAATCTGCATAAACAAACTGAGCACTGGTTTTGTATTTTGATGTCGTCTACAATTGCATTATCGCTTGTAATCATCTGAAAGACAATTCATTTATCATTTCTTGTTCTGAATCTAATGTTTAACTTCAAAGAGCCTTTAAATTGTAAAAACCATATAAAATAATATTCAGTTCTGAAGAATACAAATATAAAATACACTTTTAATAAGGGATGAAAGTTATGTTTGTATAGTAAAAAGTATATCTCCAAAATATTTGATCAAGCTCCTTTTACATCTTTGTTTTCGGACTGCTTTTTTACTAGATATGAAATATTTCGTTTCTTAGTTTTCAATCGATTTATTGATAGAGTTTTAAAACTATCGTCATTTAAGTCACGCTCAATGTTTCCGATAGTTTTCTATAAAGAATTGAACAAAAGATTTATATATAAATTTAGAATACATTTTGATTTATCCCCGATTCGTGTCGCGAATCGTTTTCAACGGTTTAGACAACAATTTTGTTATCTCTTCAGATATTTGTTCCCTAATCTGAATTCCATCGAAACTTTCCATAAAAACAAATGAAAATTTAGTTTTCTTTATACAAAACACGAGATATGCTGTGCTCTGTATAGTGTGTATGATGTGCGTATAATTTTTCATAAATATTTCACAAACTTCTACTTCAAACTGCAGACACAATAAGAATATGAAATAACATTTAGAGTACAGTCCTCTTAGGACTGCAAATCTGAGTTCGCGATTCATAGGTCTTAGAAATGACATTTGTTTTACGATATCGTATCAAAAGATATTCAATAACTGTATCAAAATTCTGAGTCTTTATAAATTTAACACTCTTCAATCTGTTTTTGATTAGGTTATTGTCTTTAATATTTAATATAGATATTCAAATGTTATATAACATCAAAGTAGAACATTGGACTAGTTAAACTTATATGAACCTTATATTTCTCAATAAGCAATTAGAATTTCCTTAATTATTTATCCATTATTAGACATTATTATTATAAGTTAACGAATGCAATTACTAGGTGATTGTTCGCTAACTACTAATTTACTGTTTAATAACACTATTGTTGATTTGATTGATGATTTTTCTAATGATGTTTCCATTGTTTTGTGCCTCAAAACAATTAATAAAATAATCCTTTAAACCTAATTTAATTGAAGACTTGAATTTTAAAATTTGATTTAATCGATACTCAAATTAATAAATAAATCTAAAAACTAATTTATCCGAATCTTTCTCTAAAATACGAATATTTTTAAACAATATTTTAAATAGAACTCTAAGAAAATACTATTTATTTTTGATGGGTATAAATAAATGAATTACAGTTCTCTCCGAAGATTCTATGAATATTGAGCCAGGAGAATCTCAAATGGAATAACTAGTGATTCAATTTTAATTTTTTTTCGATAAAATTATATCTTTTCTGAAACTTTTTCTTAAAATTTCTTCAGTTTTTTTTCTGAAAAATAAAATCGATTTTTATAGAGAATTGGCTCAAAATTCGTGTTATGAGACAATCAAAGCGTTTTATATCTCATAAAAACATTGGATTTCAAAACAAAGAAATAGGTTTTGGACATCGATTTCATATGAATGGAATTATAAAAACTGGACATTAAATAACATTTGTGAGAAAAGATTATTTGATTGATGAGTCACATATTTTCCTTGATAAATTCTTTCTTATAAATTCGATTCTTTGATTAGAAACCTATGTTAAAGATTGGATACAAATCGTTTCCAAAAGAAAACATCGAAAAATAATTAGTAAAACAAATGTCAGTTCTGAGGATTAAGTATTAAGGATTGTACACTTCATGGATAGCCAAGGATACTCAGACACAATTGAGCAAAAATGATCAAAAATCGATAACTTTTATTTCAATGAAAAGCTGCAAAAATTTATACCAATTGATGACAAAATTAATTGAAGCAAAAGTAAATTAATTTCGAAAATTTGATCGAAATTATGTGATTTTCTAATGAGTCTAGACACTATCTGACTCAATCTGACACTACCTGACACTATCGGACTTTATCTGACACTATCTAACTATATCTAACTATATCTGACACTAGACAGAAGTCCAAAAAATCATGGGCCTGATCTTCAATAGCCTTGAAGTGACTAAACCCTGGTCATCATTTGAAGTGCAATAAGACATATATTATGACAAATTCAGTCCCGGAAAAGGAGAGAAAAAGAGAAGTGAATGAAAGCACAACAGAGGAAAATAAGAAGAAATGATTAGAGAGTCAGTGAAGCGAAAGATTTTGCAGTGAAACTCGAAGACTGAAAATTCGCTCCAAAGAGCTCTTTAGAGGAGACACTATTCCTGTCTCATGAGATATAAATTTTGTCTACCGTTGCAATAACTGCTGGCTTTGCAACTGTTGATAATTTCAGACTAATTTGGCCCTTATTTTTAATACTTGAAGGATTCGTTTCCTATTTTTTTTTGTCTTAATCTTTATAAATGTTTTTATTTGTCACAACTTTGCAATTTCATAATTAATCGTTTATTAAGACTCCTATCAACTACTCTATCATTAAGTTTATCGATTAATTCGACTTATTTTTGGTGGAAGTCATCCACTAATCCGATAGAAATACTACAAAAATGACAGTTCGGCTCTTCCTCACAAAAAAACTAAATTTTGAAGGGATTGACAGCAAAAATAAAACACAAAATGTTATGAAATAAAAGGCGAGAAAGAAAGGGAGGGAAAGGGCGACAGATCGATGAGTGATGTGAGTTTACATTGTATTCACAACTTCTCAATTCCCAATCGCACCTCCATAGGCATGGTGTGTGCATCGACTGCATTACTCTATTGCTGTATTGCTCGGTTGCATTTCTAAAGGGTTTCATCGTTTCAGTTAATGTTACCGACAAAAGGAAAGCTTCTCTTTTGGTCTGACTTTAAAAAAAACTCTGGTATGCGGTTCGACACATCAATCCTACCAAAAGACAGTAAAATATATTTACGAAATGTTTGTCAAACAAAGACTTTGGTGAATTTCAATTTATCCTAGTGTTTTGATAAAAATAAAAATTTACATGATCATTCAAAACAATTATTGATTAGTCTATTTAAACTTATTTAACATTGATTTTATTGTGACGACCAGGCTTAAAATTAATCAATCAAACCAAGTTAATTTATATCAAATTCATTGATTAATGCCATAGTCAGTGACGTTAAGCCTAAATCTATTGTCGAAAATTTAATTTAATTTTTTGCTGTTGTACTTGTTTAATTAAAACATTTAATTTAAATGCATCTTACTATGAAAGGGCTTATTTTCTTCCCATGCAAAATCCAAACATATTCTGAACATTCTTGTTGGGAAAGAATATTCTTAGACTTCCTTTTTTGCCCTTATTTACAGCTGAACTTCAAGTTTTTTCTTCCGTCGACTCTATTTGATGAGAGCTAAAGAAACTGTAGTTCTGACGGATCTAAAAAATTATACTCAATTTGAACAAAATATTTCTGAAAAATGACAGAATTTTTGAATTCATGTAAAAGTCGTGCTCTGCTGTCAACACATAAAGAATAAGTTAGAAGTTAAGTGTAGTCGACATTCGTCTTATCACTCGCTTCAAACTTATTGTCATTTTTGCCAAAATTATAGACTTTCTTCAAATTGAAAGCTCCGGCTTTTAACCGATCGATTCGAGTTCACATTTTTACTCAATCACAAAATTTAAGAAAGTAAGTTACTATTGCAAGATGATTCTCAATTTTTAATTCCAGAAGCATTTTGATCTGCAATTCTTCAAAATTTTTGAGAAAAACATTAAATCATTGAAACGCCCGAAGCTTTGAACAAACGATAAATTGAATTGAATTTGAATACTGATTGCATTTCTTACATATCTTGATATGAAGCGGGAAATTGGTTCCGATTTTATTAAAATGATATTTTATTCTATCAAAACTTCTTCTATTGATATGAAAAAATCAATGAACTTGCTAAATTAACTTTCAAAATGTATAAAAAATTGTGGAATGTGCAAGTATTCGTTCAGATAAAAGAATAGGAAAAAGTAAAAAATTAACCTAGACAGGAATATTTTTAAATATTCTACTATTTATATTTTTATTGTGTTCAATCTTTTATGCTTAGTTGATATATCTAGCACATTTTATAATTTTTAATCTTTTGGTTATTAAATTCTAATGCATTCTTTATGATTTGAACACAGAATTTGATGAATCTTGCATGAGCCGACTTATAATAAATTCTTAAATTTTGCAAAAATATCCTAGAGGCAATTATGAAAATTTGAGTGAAAGAATTCTATGGTATAGCCATCAATAGTTTTGGTACTTCCTTTCAAACCATTTAACGGCATTTTTTAAATCGAAAAATTCTCAAAAGATTTAAACAATAGTTATTTCAATCGATTTTCAAATTAACTTATTTCTAAGGTTAGAAATCTCTGAAAATTCACGTCAATAATGAGTTTGGAGTTTAAAAACATCTTTTGTTAAAAACTTATTTACATTTGAGATGAGTCTGAAGTCAAATATCAAACTCTAAGCGAATGACTATTTTTGTTATTACAAACAATTGCTTTAAAACCGATTTTCAATTAAATTGTGTCAATATTTTGACTAAATATTTATCTCGTCTTTCATCGGACCAAATGTGGAATAAAAGTTGAGTGCAAACCATTGCATCAGTCGGTTAGGTTATCAATCGGGTAGGTTAAAAGTAACAGATTTGAATTCAGTTGTACTTGCAATGAAAACTTTGATCTCTTAGTTATTGCGTGATTGGCATTAAGTTTTCATTCGTAATCTTTGATTAAAAATTGATTCAATTAATGGTTTAAGCGATCGATTGCACAGAAATTTGTCAAAAACTTTGTTTTCACGTATATATTGTGTGTATATATATAATAAAACTGTAATGTATTGAAGATAATTAAGCACCAATCCTTAGGTGTGACCACGAGGTACAAATAGATCACCAGTTTATAAAATTCCATTAGTTTTATATATATACTAGTAGTATATATATATACAGTCGAGTGCCTCTATGATGAACACCCTATATAATGAATTCTTCTTTATAATGAACAACTTCTAGATTCCAACTCCACTTCAATAGACGTTAAAACATGTCCTTTATAATGAACATTCCTCTGTAATGAACATATTCTTCAAACCAATCGTGTTCATTATAGTGGCACTCGACTGTATTTATATATTTTTTGTGAATACTTTATCATTTTCAGGAACGTGCAAAGACTTTAATACAACCAAGATCGAAAGTCTACACTAGACCCGACAATCATGTTACAAGAGAATAATTGATAACGATTTGAAGCTCAATTGTACCAAGATGAAATATACCAAAGAATAAAACAAAGCTTTCTTTCAAAATTTGAAATTTGAAAAGAGAATTATTTTTTTTCGAAAAAATTCTATAAAATATTTTTGATAAATATCTTTCATTTGAATGTAAGGGAAAGGCAATACTTTTGTAACTTCTCTTCCATAACGGGAAATATGAATAATTCTTATGATTTAAAAATAATTTTATTTTGAGAGCAATGTATGAACTCTTCACTTGACTCATACTCTTGGAAATATTGTTTGAAAGTTTTTTAAAAAGCCTTTCAAATCAATGAGTTGAAGCTTAGGTTAATGCAATTGATCCCTAAAGAGTTTGATCTAGGCCAAGTCAACTGGAATTCGGCAGCGGGTAAACAAATGTATAAAAATATGTTCTTTCAATAAAAATGATTTAAATTTTAAATCTCAGCCGATATTCAATTCAATCGATAGGACTTCCATTGAAAATGTTTTTAATTCAGTTGCGAATCATTTTATTCCGAGTTTTGGTCTTTTGAGTCAAAGTTTATATCAAAGACTTGGAGTCAATATTTTTCTATTCATTATTTGTTAAAAAAGCAATTTTGTTGACAACACTTTAGTTTGAAATATACAAGGAATGTCTTAGATTGATAGCAGGAGAAGTTATATCATAGAGCTTGTTTATTCAACATAATACTAATACTATTATACAGTATAATAAGGTTTGGTTACTATTTATTGAGACTTTATAAAGAAAAAGAGTGAAATAAATGGTATAAAATTTGAAACCTCTTTATATAATTTTTTAAAAATATCCGGAATCCGGAACCGATATCTGCGGCTTTTAGACCATAGTCTGGGTCTCTTTCAGAAGTCTATGAAAATAAAATAGACTGAAATTTTCAAGCTTTGTTTTAATTTGGTCACAAAATGGTCTCGACTTTTAGATATCCAGTAGTTTTTGTGAATTTTAAACTTGAAATGAGTCCAGAAGCGTTCAAAATCTCAAAGCTAATGTTTAATTAGAGTGTATTCTTAGGACTTAATTTAACATATATTAAATTCGTTCTAAGCATCGTTCTAAGCATCGGGGCTCGTTGAGCTCTTCGACTTCAGAGAGGGGGTTAGGTTTTTCAACCGAATTTCAGCCAAAATCTTAGAAGGTGGAATTAAGGGCTGTTTTTCACACCAAATGGCTGAAGAAAAAACAGCCAAAATGATTTGTGCTGCACCAGTTAAGTTAGTATCGGATTTGAGGACTCAAAAATCAGAGATGGCTCTTTAGTCTGACCCCTCAACCCTAGGCGAACTCTGGCATTGATAGATGCTATGATTAATTTTCCCTAAATTGAATAATTTTTTCAAAATTGTACAATAATTCAATGCTCTTGTTAACTGATCCAAATGTAATTAAAAGTGCCAAGAAATCTTCTGAATCAATATGTATCTTTTGAATATATTATCTTGAAAACAAGAAATTAAAAATGAGATTTTCAAGTTAATTATTCAGATAGTATAATGAACCTGTCTAATTTTTCTGCAAATCTGCAAATCTATGAACAGCTGCGTTGTATAAAATATTTTAAATATATTTTTAATTAGTATAATGTTTCGGATATTTCATTCAATTCTTTGGATTAATAAATAATTGACATTTAGATTAAAATTTTAATTTATTCTTCAAAAAGTGTATTATTAATAAAATTTTCAAAGATTGACATTATCTTAATCAAAATCAGTTTGAAAATTATGCTGGTGCTTTATCTTTATCACACTTTTAGCATATTTTTATTCAAAATATTTTAAAGTTTGAAATTAATTTCAAGCTGAAGAAAGTACCGTATTCTCGCGCAATAGGCGACATGTCGGTGTAAAATGAGGTTGGAGACGATGTCGGTGTACTCCGGGGTGAGCCGACATGTCGATCGAAGTGAGGTAAAAACAAAATTTCATAATTTTGATAATTTTGTTGATTACAAATATTTTTGTGTCAGAAGATTAAGTAAAATGTATTTCAAGCCATAGGAAAGAGAGATTCAGATAAAAGTATTCATCTTCAAAGGAATTAACGGCAATCACTGATAATAAAGATATTATTTCTGATTCTGAATAAAATATTACTACAACTCATTAAAATTTTGTATTTTTGTCCCTCACTCTATACCGACATGTCGGTAGACATCATAGAGCATTTTTTGAGGAAATGACCAACCTCATGTCTGCCAAGCTATGTCGGCTATTGCGCTGAAATACGGTGTAATTGTGTGAGAAATGTTGGAATTGACCATGTTGCAATCTTTGCTATCTAGAAGTTAAGCTATTAAAATAACATCTAAATACCCCTTTAATTACTTTTCTTTATTTACTTTTAGATGTTTGGTTAGAAAATGTATTTTATTGATATTTGTGACATATCTTCAATGTCTTCAACTTTTATGTTTTTTCTCTTTACTTCTCCAAGAATATGATGAAAAGAGTCGGCGTTTGAATGAAATATGACTTTTAGATATTTATTAAAAGTTGCATTTTTTGGTTACAACTTATATGTTAAATGTGTGGGAAATCATAGGTCAGAAGTATTTTAATCTAAAACCATGAATATCTGCAATCAATATATAATTGAGTGCTCGGAGACTAAACTCATCATCATTTGAGTGATTAGTTCAATAGAGACCTAATATAAATGAGCCAATAATTGTTAACAAATTCTTGTGATTTTGATTACGGAGATTTATTTGTTAATGTTTGTCATCAGTTCAAAATTATATCATAACTTGCAGCTTTCCAAGACCTTTCAAATTCAGGAAAATCGAAGAAGTGGTCGATTTAGCAAAAGTCAAATATCATTGATTGCGGACTCAATTTGTTGTACTGTTGGCCTGAAATTAGTTCATTCAATACAAACAAAAATACATTGGATTTCAATACAAATATGTTTTCTGTTCTTATCATTAGAAAAGTGTCTTTATTTCTGTTTATTCAGAAAAATGGTTTTTATTACCACAATGTGTATAAAATATAGTATAAATGAATGGTTTGTTCTGTCATTTGTCAATACATTCATTCATTTTTGTCAGAAACGTTGATATTATTTTCATAAATAATTTAACGAATACTTTGATTATATTTATTTATATAATCACTTGACTTATACTTTCAATAGTTTTGATGAATTATTTTTTGAATTTTGTCATTATTATTATTCTTGCTCTTAAGTCTCAATATCCAAATCTGAAGCTCTCTTTAATGGATTATTTTACTCATTTGAGAAATAATTTTCATAAAATTTCAAATTTGATAGAATTTCTATTTCAGTCATTTTGGGAATTATATATGAAATGAGTTGAAATGTATGTCAGAAACGCTGAAATCTATTTCTTTCATCAAGAATATTAAAATAATGATAAATATAGAAATATAGCTTAAATGCAAAAACCCTGAAGAGTTGTAATCAAAAGCTTACGATTGCTTTTGCAAAGTGACACCCAATATATGCACGCAATGAATCCAAAACAAAAGACACGTAAAATAAGTTTACACTCAATAAATAGCTATTTCTTTACTGAATTGTATAAATGAATAAACTTGAACAATTGTCAATTTCAATACAGTGAAAACTCGTTATAACGAACAGTCAGTTGCACCAGCTTTTGGTTCGTAGTAACAGGAATTCGTATTAACGG
>JAQFXL010000984.1:0-14804 GCA_034693445.1 Edwardzetes edwardsi | reverse complement strand
AGTCACAAAGGGAAAGGTATCCAATTACTTAACTTGAGATAGAAATGGAGATAAAATCAACAAAACTTGTGATTTAGAGTTTTTAAATGTCTTTTTAGCCCAAAGTTTGGTTTCCACTGATAAGAAAACCACTGTTTTAGAGGAACTTCTAATCTATTTTCTCTCATTTTTAGTTAAGAATAGTTATTATGTTCAGACTCTTCAGAGTCTTACAGTTTGATTGGTTTGATGTCTGAATATTTATGGCACTCATCGCCAGAATATAATAATTGTCTAAAACTCACAAAACTTTAAATAATTTGTTTTTAGTTAATAGACAAAAGTTTTGTAGACTTTTGAAAATAAATAATTCAATTGATTTGAATTCTTGGGATCAGAACGAAGTGTCGATCCCTTAGTATTTCCAAAACTCTATGAATTGGCAAAAATTCACAAAAGTGTGACTCAACTCAAGAATGAGTTAAGAATATAATCATTTGAGTCATTTTTTTTTATTATGAATAATATCCTGTTTATCGGATAAATGAACTTTCGTTTAGAAAATTAGTTGAAAAACAAAACATTTTCTAAAATTAATGATTGAATTCTAATTTTAAATTAAATTTTAACTCAATTTTACTTAATTGGATACAACATTTGGTGATTGAAATATAAAAAGCAATAATGAGTAAGGTCAACCTTCCTTTCAATTAATTCTGGTTTAATCATAAAATGACTTAAAAATAGTCGGAAAGCGATTAATTCTATTAAGAGATCTGTCTTTCAAATCCTTACTCTTTAAAATCACATTTTTCTTAATCTTTCAACTTTTTGAGTGTTTTTTGTTAATTATTTTTCTCGTATTTTAATTTTAATTTGATTTTTGGGTTTTTATCAAATGTTTCAGTTATTGAAAGAGTATTAAAATAAAAGTTTGTAATTCTTTTAAATTATTTAAATCATTAATCAATATATCAGTGCTTTTGAGTCAAAAGTTTTGATATTAATTTGACACTAAATGAGGTTAAATACCAAACAACTCTCAATTTTTCATCTGGTTCAAACTATGACAACAGGAATTAATAAAGCAATTAATGCCTGAATTTTTCACGAGTAAATTGAACAAAGAAAATGAAAATATGATAAATTAAATAGATCAAGCTAATCTCAGACCATGGTAAAAATCGAAAATACCATACATAAATAGTTTGTTCAAATGGACTATTTTATTTGGAATAGTCATTGTAGCGATTGATTGTACAAAAATATAGTAGAATATTAGTAAAATTAGCATGGGTTCAATTTGCAAATAAAAGTAATTTTGAATATTATACGAATGAAAGGATAGACTCTTTGATACTCTCAATGACATAAAACTAAATGATTTGTTGAAAAATGAGAAGATAATTGAGCTCTTGATTGGAAATATGGCTGTAAAGCAATAAACGTCTTTATCCTTCTTTTCTGACTTTCAATCTTTGGTCTCATTTGAAAATTAATTAAAATTAACGACTCGTTTGTTGACATTCAAGACTCAATTTTTGCGTAAATTTATTTGAATTTCGAAAATTTATGGATTCAGGCAAAGTATGCAAAGCTTTTTAGAAAATAATGAAGAGCTCAGCTCAGCTTCATTTTTGATGATTGACACTCAAAAAATAGGCTTTACTTCAAAATTATTGTCCACCAAATCAATACTAATTGAAGAAATTTCAATCGTAGTAAACGATTGGAAAAAGTTATTATATTTGGGATCAGAACAGAGCTGGACTTCTAATGTGGAGCTCATCCCTGGATGAGATGCTGGTAAAGCACAGCCTAATAGCTTAGAGGCTCTGCTATTGTATTGAATAGTTAGTTCGTTGGTAAGTGCTTCGAACTGAATTCAGACTACACTGGTTTGTATGGCTGTGCTATGGATGCCTTTGGCTGTGTCTGTGGCGAACAGCTTTTGAAGGCACAGCTGCAGAACAGAGAGAGAGTCTGAGCCAACTAAAGGTATACATTAAGTGAGCGCTCCTACCATCCAATGCCATATAAAATCTGGTTTTTCAGACAAGTCGTTGTGTTGGCTTTTCTCTCGTTTGGTTGACTGCCATTCCAGCCATTCCTGTCTAAGACAACATTGTCTGACACTTGCTTTTGCATTATTAGTCTTTTGATTATTTGTGACTAATTTAACAAATTTTGTCCACTTTTGCGATCGTAATACTCGCTTTTGACATCATTTTGCAAAGTTTGACATTACCTGTGCTCTCAATAAATAATAATTATTGTTATAATAATAATAGTTTCGGCAAAACTTAAAACTCAAAACACTTTCCACTAAACACAAGTTGTGTTCATAAGGTTTGCAAAAAACTAAAACTAAGACTAAGAGGTAAACGAACCGATCATTAAATAACACTAATTATAGTTTCGAAGACAATATTATCCAATATTTCCATTGAATTTCATTTCAAACAAATCATATTTTAATTCATTTTCATAACAGTTAAACGGCATTTGAATTAAGCATTAATTACTTTTTCAAACATTGCTGCTATAACTTTGACCATGGTTCATGAATCAGGAATCTTGGACCATCAATCAATACAATTATTGACGTAGATACATTTTACAAATTAAGAACAGAAAATTATTATTCAAATTATTCATAAAATTATCTGATATTTTGGATAATATTGGATAAAAATATTGGATAAAAAAACATAAATATCCTTGCTTATTATATTTATAGTAATTTTAAAGCTGAGGTTTGAAAATTAGATATTAGTTAAATAAATGGGAAATCATAATATCATTGAATCAATTAGAATAAAGAAAATAGATGACATTTCCAAATTGAAGTATCATGATAGTTTAGCATTAATGATAAGGATGATAAATGTTAGCAAAATTTAATTTCGAGTGAATAAATGATTTGAGAGTAAATTCAAAAACGATGCGAAGAATTGATGTCTTTTTGATGAGTTCTGACTCAAAATCCATATTTAATTTGTTAGTCTTCAGTATAGATGTGCTGTCAGTCTTGCAGTCAGTTCTGCTGAACCGCTTCGACGGCAGCACTGGTTCTCTGCAAACCTTCACTCCATATATCCATGACTTCAAGTTTTATTGATTTTTCAGTTTTGCCTCTGTTTAGAGCCAAACAACGGATCATATTTTGGAAGAAATTGAAGCGAATATTAATCGAAACAAATTTAAAATCCAATCCATATTCTGGTGAATAGTCTGTTGACTGACCCCTAACCTGGACGTAGAACAGTGGGGACGTAGGAGTTCTACGCCGGTCGCCAATCACAACTTCGGTGCTATTGGTGTGTCGGCCACTTTGGGCCGGACGGGTGGGCCGTCGCCATCATGCAGTCCCGTAATTATTACAATCATTTGAAACAATTAATGTGTGAATAATGAGTGATAAATGTCAGGGCCATCAAAGCTCATTGAGTGGTAATCACGTCCCTATGATCTGTACGGCACCCATACAACAAAACGGACCTCCAATGACAATGGGACCCTATAACCCACCCCCCAACGCCATCCCTCACGTTCTTCATCACTCTCCTCATCCTTTACAACATTCCGGTAAATAATTCAAAAGGACTTAACATTTTTAACTCATTAACAAATATGTTATCATCAGGTGGTCCGCCCCCTCCCAATCATATGCAACCCCCACATGGGTGAGCCTTTAATTTGATTACATATCGATTCAAATGCATTAATGACTAAATTTTTGCATTGAATTCAATTTGCGAATGACTTGAATGAAGACATCGAAACACTGATTAGACCTCTCTTTTAGTCAATACTTCAGTTGATTATAAATATTTCAAAAACTTATCAAAACTTCGATTCAATTCATAAATAGAGACAACATTTCAATGATTTCAACCAAAATTAATCTCTTTATCTAAGAAGTGCTCAGAATATTAATTATTAAGAAGTGTCGCAAATATCTGCTTACACCTAATCTTTTCAAAAGTTTGAGGAAGTTTTAAATTGATGAGCTCTCTGTATGATCATGTTACAAAAAGTTTTAATTCATTTTGCTGTAAGGGAAATTATCAGCCAATCCTTGGCAACCAATTTCACCAAGAACACATCTGTCAATAGTTAAATAAAAAGTCTATTCAATATTGACAAGATATCTGTAAGATTCAATTTGATCTGGTTAATCAATTGAATTGTAAATGCTTTAAGGAGTTGACTACTTTCAAGTCAATCGCCAATTAGTGGCATGAAATAATCATCTTGGTTTTCGTGACTAGAAAATTCCATTATTAATTAACAAATCAATGATTATCGCTATATGTCTTTTGATAATATATAATTCAACTTAGATAGATGCAATGTTTTCAATGAAGTAAATTTCAGTATTTTTAAGTATTGATTATATTTGAGGCAAAACTAAATACAATTGAAATCAATTTAATTTCAATTTAATGCAAATTCTGTTACAAAAGTGGACGTAATTTATGTGAGATTTGAGTTGAAAACTGTCGGATGGCGTGAATTGCAGTGAAAATTACATTCAATTGCTGTTCATTCAAACGAATCAAATGTCAAATCGATTGGTTTGCCGTCGATTTCGACTACATTTCATACAAATCACTGTTAATTGAAGTGCAATCGACTTCGTTAGTGGTCGGCAATGCGTCCGATGTTTAGCAATCATGGGATGTCTAATTGTTCGGGTCATTCGCCCCAAACGCCAATCGTTTCTTCTGATCCGTTCTACTCTTCTGCTCCGATCTCTTTTAGACGTCACACTCCATACTTTGGACAACCAGACTATCGGGTCTATGAAATCAATAAACGATTACAACAAAGAACTGAAGTATAGCCACAAATAAACTTTAATTTGATTTGTTTTTAATCACTTGTTTGATGTGTTTTAGCTGTTTGTGAATCAGGAGAGCGATAACCTCTGGTGGGACGCCTTCGCCACTGAGTTCTTCGAAGACGACGCCACTCTTACGCTCACATTTTGCTTAGAGGACGGCCCCAAACGATACAGTAAAGCCCTTCCGCTCTAAGTTTTAATCAATGGTTTAATTTACGACTAATTTGTGATTTTCAGCGATCGGTCGAACTCTGATTCCCCGATATTTCCGAAGTATATTCGAAGGCGGAGTAACGGAACTGTCGTTTAACTTAAAGCACCCGAAAGAGTCGTTTCATAATACGTCGATTACATTAGACTGCGATCAGTGCACAGTTGTGACGAATCACGGGAAGCACTACAATAAGGTCATTCAAATTCTATCCATATTTTACCCCTAAATGTCTTTTCAATGTCTTTTCAATTTGTGTTGGCTTTGAGTCAAAGGTTTTTTATACCTATTTGTCTGTCATTTGTTTGCCTTAAACTTAACTAAACATGGATTTTGAGCGCAAAACCAGTGCTGTGCAAAGGAGGGCCTCTCTCTCACAACTATATCTTATTCTGTTCTTATCGTTATTTTGGAATATATTTTTAATATAAGCTGAAAATAATGAGCGAAAAGGTTTGGCCAAAATTGAGATGAGTTGAGACCTACGAGTCAAGTGGTGCACATCTCTGAGCTCAACATTTCTTTTATTTTCTCTTCTCTGCAATAATTGATTAAATCTGTGACTGAATTCAACTCTATTTCTATGGAGACTCCGAGCGAAAGGAATATCGATTGAATGCTTGTGTTGTCATAGAAATGGTTCTCCTCTTATGAGTTGAGTTCAGTGTTGAGACCACTTCTGCTTTACTCTTGTTTTCTAACTTTTCTATCGATTATATAAAGCGAACAAAAATATTGAGAAAACATTTTTCCAATTAAACTGATTAACGATTTTTCAAAATAATTACTGATTTGTTTAAAATGACAGCCAATGGGTCCATACCCTCCGCCACCCAACGATCCGATCAAAGAACAGATAGCAAAAGACAACTCAGTTGTCGTTTGTACCGAAGGAAGACTTATATTAGAGTTTACTTTCGATGACTTAATGAGAATAAAGTCGTGGCATTTCGCAACCCGACAGCACCAGGAGTTGATTCCTCGAGGGATAGTTGCAATGCAAGCACAACAGGACCCGACAATTCTCGAACAGATGTCCAAAAATATCACTCGTCAGGGACTGACTAACTCTACACTAAATTATCTGAGGGTTAGTTCAAAAGCTAAGCAAACTCTGAGCACCGATTGACTCAACATTTCTCTTATAAATAGCTGTGCGTTATATTAGAGCCGATGCAGGAACTCATGTCTAGACATAAGGCATACTCATTGAGTCCAAGAGACTGTCTGAAGACTACACTTTTTCAGAAATGGCAACGAATGGTCGCACCGCCCGAAACATCGCGACCTCCCAGTAAGAGAAGGAAACGAAAATCATCGACAAATACGGGAACAACCGGTGGCGCCGGCAAGAAGAAGAATAATCAAGCCAATATGAGTCCGGGTCCGCCCAACTTTACACTCGCTTCTCAGGTATTGTAAAGAATGGTATTTAAGAGAAACATTACCGACAAGTAGTGATTATTTTGTCTTAGGATGTGATGGTTGTCGGCGAACCCTCTTTAATGGGTGGAGAGTTCGGTGATGAAGACGAGCGACTCATCACAAGACTCGGTATGTCATCTGAGAAGTGATGTCGTCATTTGTATTGATTGTTATGAACTGATCCAATAGAGAACAATCAATACGATCCGAGTGCTTCGAACGCCACCAACGGAATGGAAGACAACGACGAGTTCGGCCCAATGGGCGGTCCCGGAAACGGACCGCCTGGTTCTGGACCACCGCCCGGTTGGTCTAGTGGTCCAAACCCCACTCCAGGACCGCCTTTATCTGAGCGATCAGTGGGCGGAAGTGGTAACAACGGTCACACACCTCACGGACCCGGTTCTCAAGACGAGAGCAAAAAGCAATCTCCGAATATAAGTCAATGAATTATATAAACAATCGATAGTTTCCTAAATTATATAAATATATATATAAAGACATTTTGAATGCAATTTCTTGGAAAGCATTTAAGCGGTGATGGAATGGAATCACGAGTTAAACACATTTTTTATTATTATATCAAAACATAATTACAGTCTTTAATCGTTAATCTATTGATATATTTGTTTAATTGAATGACATTCGAAACCAATGTTCAAATTGAATCCATTGGACATTCATTTCATTACAACTATTGATGTGTTCTTCGACTCAATTAGTTTTTGACATTTTTGACATCTCTTCAAATCTAAGGACAAAAAACATTTGAAATGATCGCTCCTTTCATTGCATTTAATAATTAATATAATATTATTTGGAATAAAGAATAAATGTTTTCAAAAAAAGTCTCAATTTTTATTCAAAGAGTATTTTCTCAACGATTCAATTGAAGATAAATCAAAGGAAAGAACAATTTGGTGAATCACCTAGTTATTCTCAACCTTCTCACTCAGAAAAGTTGAAATTCTGGTGAAAGTTTGAATTTTTGTTTGACAATCGATGGACAGTAAACGTGATGTTGTTATCCATGTCCTTTACGTAAGTTTGATTAATTCATTTCAAGCGTCAAAAATGTGTCTTTTTATGCAATAATTATTTGCATTTAAATTGAATTGAATTATCTGTTTATTACTTTTTAGCATATCTTTTGGCCAATAGTTTTGTCATTAATTTTCGTTACGAAACATTGCGATTGACTCGAGAAATGTGAGCGAAAACAAGCACTGAATCTAATTTGCGTTCACTTTTCTATTTCCTCTGTTTGTGTGAAGTTGTGCTCAATTTTCAAGTTTTTTTTTCAAAGTTATAGAGGCATAACATTAACACTATTTTATACATAATTCTGAAAACTTGTCTAAAAGTTTCGGTCGACTGAAACAATCGGTTGCCGGCAGTGCTTAATATGAATTTCCATTCGTTTGCGTTCATATTATTGAGTTTCGGTGAGTTTTCTTATATTCTATTTAGTATTTTTAGCGCTAATTCACATTCAAATTCAGTCTCATTCTAAAGATAAGTCTTTTGATAATAATATCAATTGAATTAAGTTTGAGTTTAAACTGTGTTTCCAACGATTGTGACCTTCGGCTCAATTCTCTTCGATTTAATGACACAAATACCTCGAAAAATATTTTATTCTAATTGATTGCTTAGAATCTGGTTATAAATCAATGTTATTATTGTGAAAGTTATTCACTTTTCTTATCAAAAACATCCAAAAACTATTTAAAATGTTTTATTACTTTCGTGTTTTATCAAAGAACTTATCAAATATTTTCAAAAAGTGTTAAATTGATTTTTCTTTAAAACTATCTAAATTTGCAAGAATCAAACTGTTATTCCTCTCAATTTGTTCAATTTCTTCTCGATTCAGAGATATTCGAAGAGTTGATGGACCAAGTTTCTTATTTTATAGTTTATTTCAAAAGTATTCATAGAATTTTCAGGATTTTTCGAAATTTAATCCGAATTATTTCAAAATTATTCGCTTTAAGATTGCAATGAAAAATATCTTTGAATGGATGATTGATTTTTTTAATTATCCATTTCATTTTTTTAAAAATAGTTGTAAGCGATGACTCCGGGCAAAGTCCCTTCCCTTTAATTGACTCATTCTAATTGTATGATAGAGTGCTCTTAATTAATGATAATTTAGTGATTATGAAATGCAAATCAAGTGGAATAACAAATAGTGACATAATCAAGGTCTTAAGTCATTTACATCTACCAAATAAATGAATGCATTGATGTTATTCTTCATCGATTCCTTCAATTAAAGCTGGAATAGTAAAAAAATTAGTAAATTGAGCATGTATAGCTATTTGAAGACGAGTTTCAGAGAATTATTGCGAAAAACACTTCAAACTATTGAAACCGGGGATCAAAACTCCGGATTTGAGTCTTCATTGAATATTGGATTTCCTTTGAAATTCGTTAAAAAATTACAAAAACTACGAGTCAATTGTTTTTTCGGTGTAAAGCTACACATATTAGTGAACTCCCTTTCCGTAGTGGAAAACAATTAAGGCTTACTCTTGAAGTGATTTCATTGAAACCTTGAATTAAGTAAAACCAAAGAAATATTTGGAGTCGAATATGAATTGTAAATAAATACCTGTTCTCACAATTGAAGAGTAGTTTCCAAATAAAAATCAAAACATATCTGACAACAAAATTAGGTTATTTTCATAGTTTTGAGGTCAAGAAAAATTTCATTTTCAGTGTAGAGCCTGAGAAGTATTCATTTGTGTCAGCACTCACCCGGTGCCATACCTGTCCATACAATTACTGATAATTGTTGTTTAAATCGGATATTATTTCTGAAATATCCATTTAAATGAATAATTCAATTATTATTCAAATATTGAATATCGAAAAATCATTGATTGCCTAATGATTTGCAAAAACCCTATAAAACTTGAATTCTGTTTCAAGAATTGGGTCGAATAGTATCGACTTTTTTCAGATGAATTACTCGAATTCAAAACATAGTAACGTTTGGTATGAATCCAAAGTTTGAATCATTAATTTTATAACCTATTAAAACAGGTTATTATCTCAAGAATTAAAAATAAGAATCCAAACCTGTCTATCACTCAACTCCTCATTTTTAATCTCTGGTTCTTTTTGTTTTTGTCTTCTCATTGCATTTCTAAACTTCTTATTTGTTTTAAGTACAGTTAGTTTTCAGTCAATTTGCAAGTATTGCAAAAAAACCATTAGATTTTGTGTAAAGAACTGATGAAAAAAGATAATTGAAACCAGAATTTACTCCTTTAAATGTTGACTAGATGATAAATCGTTATCATAGCATGCTAGTTTTGAGGACAATTCACAAACGAGCAACAATAGATCATAAACAATGTTCTATCAATTCTTTGTACTGAATATTTGAGATGTTATCGCATTATCGCATATTTTATACATCAATTCATTTAATCGATTTCAACACTTTTTAACTCAAGAGAATAGTTAAGTATAAAACAGAAAATTAAATTTTTCTGAATTCTTATAAAATTAATTAAAAATAGACCATACTTAGTGAAAATAACAAGCTTTAAAGAAGATAGTTATTATTTACAACATATAATTTCACGCAATAATAACTTTTTGTATTAAAATTTGAACTTTTAATACAAGTGATAAACGGAGGAATCTTAGGCCTCACTTTCAGACTAATTGACATGAATTTGATTTTTCACAAACCCTTTGCCATACATTAAATAGATTTGTTATCCGAACCATAACTCAAAACTCATTCTCATAGAAAAATGTTTGAAAAAAATGCATTTAATTATTCGTTTGATTTTAAATGATATTTAAATGACAACAAAATGACAAATAATTTATTTTAATGAATAGTTTTACAAATTGATTGTCAAAACGGTCGGAAAAACGGACAGAAATATTTTGGTAGATATATCGGCACTTTTCCGGGTACTTCTCATAATGTCAAAGGAGATGTTTATGCAGTCAATGAAAATACTATTTACATAAGAGAATTCACATATGACGGCGCCGGGCCAGGTACGAACAAGATACAATAAAGATACAATATTTCTAATGTTCCTCCTCACAATTGAAATGAAGCCGCGTTTTTCTGGGCTGGAAGTGGAACTGTGCCCAATCCAGAGGGCTTCATCATACCTGATGAACTTGAAAGGCATGAAAATACAATAGTTTAATAAAATTATTGAAATATTAATTTTGTTGTTATAGACTCGTGAAGTTGAATGCATATAACAAACAAAACATAATACTAAGTCTGCCTAAAGGCAAGACATTACGCGATATTAAATGGATATCTGTTTGGTGTCAACTCTTCACTGTTAGTCATAAGAATACAAATCAATACCTGTTTTACAGTTTTGTTAATGGATTGTATATTTTTGAATTATAATGAATTGCAGGTCAACTTTGGTCACGTTACCATTCCCTTCAATTTTGCGTTTCCTAAAGAGCAGAACTTAGGACACATCCCAACTCTTGCCCATAAAACTCGTGCTGACGCTGTCATCGTTAAAGACGCGAAAACTTTATTTATTAAGTATTAGAGAAAATTAGTTAATATTTGAATAAATCAAATACTAATCAAAAATCTATTAATAGAAACCTGCACTATGACGGTGCGGCACCGGATGCTTACTTCCTGATGGGCACTGGCAACAAACCTCATGAACATGGAGTCAAAATTCCAGATGAAAATGGAAGTATGAAAAAAATTCGTGGTTATGGAGGACAAGACATAACTATCCGACTGCCAAACAACTACACTATTTTCGATTTCGATTGGTTCTCATTATTTTGCATCAGATATAAAGAAAACTTCGGAAATGTCGTTATTCCCAAATATCTTAACGTTCCTCCAGATATAAAGGCATTGTCTTCAGAGGTTTGACTCATTTATAAAATGAAATCTTAGAGAATACTGACATTAATTCTGAATATCATTCATAGGTTTCATCGTTTCCTAATTGTGAGACAATATTTGCCGATTTGCTGCAAATGAGTTGGGAAGTCAGACATCCAGATATTTACATACAATTAGAAGGAAGAGTCGGTCAGTTAGTTTTGAATGATTTAAAAACTCTAACTAATCGTCTATTTTATTGTTACGATTTGCAGCACCCGATCAATACATTTCTTTCGGTTTTAGGTCTTTATTTGAATCAATTGTCAAAATCTTATTCTTTAATTCTTTTCAATTATTTTCCAGTGGTTCCACACAAAGAGCCCAAATGGTGGGCGCAGATGTCACTGTTGTTTTCTATGATTCTACAGAGTAATGACCAAGATCATTATTTTCTCTCATATTTCTCAATCGTTTCTTAATATTTGCAGTCAAAGAGCGAAAGTAGTGGATTACACACTAACAGCAAAAGCACAGGTAAGTGACCCAAACATACATCGATTAAACTCTACAAGTGTTTCAATCAATATGATAGTGCGCTCCGCAGTCCAACAGTGGCGCCTGTCCCGATCAAGTGGTTGGGGGACAACAAGACTCTCAAATAATTCTATCCAATTATAACGAAGGAGTTCTCAGAGTTTCGTATAAAAGAAAACTCTATACCAGAGATGACAACGCAGACGAAGAAATAATTGTCACCAATCCTATGGTTGTGGTCGCGGCTATCGGTCCCCTAAACACTAAAAAAGAGACCGCTTTTCATAATATTGAATATACGAGAGCTTCGGATAAACCGATAAAAATTCTTTTCGGAAGACTTCAAAACGAAAGGAACTGTGATTTGTTGGCCAATCCATCGCAGACTAGTGCCAGTGCCTACTCTTCTACTGTAGAACCATGGAAGCCGAGTGTTATACACGCTAAAAACGACCAGGTCTTCCGAGTTGTCATCGGACCTGGTGGAGGTGACAGAGGATATACTCCTATTACTGGTGTTCAGTCCTGGGGTATTGCCTATTGGGTCGATGATATGCTTATACCTGAAATACATGTTCAGAGAGGAAATAACTATACTTTTGTAGTGGAGGCGGGTAATAACCCAGCAAATCAGGCAAAGTATCATCCGTTATATATTACTAATAATCGCGAGGGAGGGGGTGGACAACGACCACAAGAACTAAATACACCGTCACATATGGTTTATGCCGGAGTAGATTTTACGAACAACAGACCAGATCCTTCTCCCGGTGCCGGTCGTTATTGTGAACTTGTCATTAACGGAGTAGATATGGCAAATGTTAGCAACACTGTTGAGGAATATCGTAAAACATTGCGCTTAGTTTGTGAGGTCAGTCCGCTCTTCAAACCCTGATATTCACCAAAACTTTATCTCAAACATCGATTAATAACAAAACGCATAAAATTGAGTCCAATTCTGACTGAACTTTGAATCAGAAGCTCTTCTCTTATAACTCAACACAACTATAATTGAAACACTTTGTTATGAAAGAGGGAACAGTTGGTTGTGTTGCGCTCAACACGATTTTGTCTGCTTTTAATACAAAAAATATATTTTACAACTTATCTGACAGACTTTAATTGAATACCACTGTTTCGCTCAGCACTAGTTTCAAAATATTTTAAATTTAGAAAAAACTAAATCGATATCAAGATTGGAGTGACTGCGAAAAGTCACGATCTGTTGCACAGCACTTCATAAAGAAGTCTTTTTTTTTAATTTAATGAGTAGTCAAATGAACTTCAAGTGAATAATAGATAGAAAATTGAGTTTAAAATCAACGAATTCCTGGATAATACTTATCTCATATTAAATATTAATCTCAATGACTACTCATAAAATTATTTCTACATAAAAAATGAGCATGGGGGAAGGGGGGGGGGTTTGCTAACAGCAAAATAGCTATTTTCTAATAATACCTGAAAAATGATAGATTTAATGACTTATTTGCAGTCAATCCATGAAATGGTTTATTTATATTCAAACCGATTCACATGAATTTTAAAGCCTTTCAAGAGTTCAAATCATTTAAATTAGTTGTGAGAAAATTTCTCTTATAATACCAAGAATGAAATAATAGTTTTCATCATTTATTTGCTTTCGGATTCAACTAAATATAGAATTTTTGTCCTCTCTTTTCAACTTTTTTTTAATGTTTATTTCTAAACAATTTGCCCGAAATCTCAATCTTTCTTCACTTTAATTGAAAATAAATTTTCAAAATTATCTTTAATTACCTACTAATAGCTTGTGGAACATATAAATAACTGAGCGAGATATATTTAATTTGTGATTATCTCTCTATAAATTAGTTCAATATTTAATGAGAATATAATAATTTTGTTGTTGAAGGCGGGAAACGTGGCGTCATTCGTGTGGTCGCCCGACGAGAACACTCCCGACACACTCTATTATCAGGTGAGCTCTTTGTAGGACTGCTTTCTATTATTATTGTTATTATCGGAAATCATATCAAACTATTGAATTGATAGCATTTGTATTGACTATTGTATTGTTCGCCAAATAATAACTATTTATAGTAAGTCTTCATTACTTATGTTTCGATATTCTACTCATTCGTAGTGTTTTACTCATCGGAATCTGGGCTGGAAAATAGTGGTGAGCGCTTCCCATCGATTGCTATCACCTCTTCATCCAATTCTCTCCATTGTATTAATGATAGCAATAAAAGTATTGCATTTATAACAACAAAAATGAATCGGAATTTCTTATTCTTTTGAAATTCTATACAAACAACGAAATGTCATTCAAAACATCAATAATTTATTAAATAAATTGACTAAAAGTCGATCTTTTGTTGAATTGATTATTCCTTACGTCAAACTCAATCACTTTCGCGAATATTTATCTCAATCTTTCATATTTTATTTGAACATATCTTTCATTTTAATTCATATAATTCATGAAATAATGTAATTCTTATAATCTCTTAATGCGATTCTGGTCTGTATTCTCCTTGAAAATCGATTTGAAAACAATGAAAATAAATTATCAAAACATACGTCTATTCATCACTCAATTTATAGTTATGAAAATTTCATTCAAACATTATTTGCGGAAATTATTATTTATCCGTTGAAATAATTTTTTATTTAATATTAGCCTAAAATGTATTAATTCTGACGTCAAATATAATTTGTTTCGCAGCGCAACCAAAATAATTAGACGATATAAAAGACATTTCCTGTAAACGTCAAGTCATATGTTAAGCGATTGAAATTTCTAAGCAATTTCTCATTCCAGTTGAAAATTCAATCTTTTAAGGTCATTCAAGGTAAACTTACTTTTGATTGCAAAAAACTTAATTTTACATTATTTAAGGAAACTCTCTCTCTCTCTCTCTCTCTCTCTCTCTCTCTCTCTCTCTCTCTCTCTCTCTCTCTCTCTC
>JAQFXL010000983.1:0-14828 GCA_034693445.1 Edwardzetes edwardsi | reverse complement strand
AAATTAATTTAAATATTTCCCTAACTAATCAAGATTAGTTCAATTCAACTTTGTAAATGATAGTCCTGTTGATTCTATATACAATAATTTCAAAATCACCTTGTGAATCACATAATTAAGAGTTTTATTCACTCGAATGTCACTTTTCTCGCAGACTTTAGATTGTTTTTTACTCTCCCGGCCAAGTGGGCGATTAGAATAAAACTTGATCTTGAGCATTGGGACTCTTTTATGTGTAGTTATAAATCTACAGAGAATTTAAATTTTTGAAAAATTCCCAGGAAGTGAGCTAGGCTAATTACTTATCAAATACAATAATACATTTGGGTTTTCATAATAAATGCTTTTAAACTGATATTACTTTAATCCGGTCTTTGATTCTAATTTTAATGTCATTTGGATTACAGATTTGGGTTTTTGAATGGGTTTCACATCAAACTCCTCTTTAAAGCAACAAATTTGTTTGAAGGCTTTGAAAACCTTTTTTAAGTCTTGTATTTTACAAACACTTTATATTAACGCCAGAAATCCATTTAGTCTATAATTCAGAGATCTATTCTTGAAAAATCAAATAAACAAGCTTGTTAAGAGAAGAATAGCGCTATAATTCCTCAAATTTTGATAATTAAGCCTTGATGACTCTGACAGACTTTGTTCGATGCAAACTCTTCCATCAAAAAAAATATAGAAATTGTAGCGAAATTGTGGTTATACACTCCACTCCCGTTATAATGAACACCGTATACAATGAACATTCGTTTATAACGAACAACTTGTAGATCCATTTCAATTGACATTAATGTTTAAAATAGTCACTTATAATGAACAACCCTCTATAATCAACAATATCTCAAACCAAACGTGTTCATTATATCGGGAGTGGAGTGTAATTTAGAAATATTGTAATCCTGTCATCCCTAGTGAGGTATTAATTAAAACTTCACTCACATCGAGTCCAGAGCTGAACAATAAATAAAATGACTGCAAATTTAATTAAAATTATTAATTTAATCAATTGATAAGTCAAGTCATGAACGATGCTATGCTTTACATTGAATTATAGACCAACTTATTATATATATATATATATATATATATATTATATTTGTATTTATATATATATATAGTGTATAATAAAAGAGATGACAATTTAAATGACATGAAATATAAGTCATTCGATTGATAGGTAGTACCAAAATATTTTACAGTTAAACAATTTCAGTGCAATTTCATCAATGATTTTCTGTTAAAATCTTTTAAATTAAATATAAATCAATAATAATATTCAATAATAATAATAATAATTATAATAAATGCAAATCAACTCTAATTACCGATTGAGGCAACAGTTATAAGAAATAATAATATTTACAAATCGTAGAAATCTTCATAATTTTGTTTGTATTTCAAATACCAATGTCTTAATCGATAGTTTAGGTCATAGTATAACAAATATCTAATCAAATAATCGCAATACTAATTGCAAAAGCAATTCACGTCTCATTGGTTTTATAGAAAATGTATATCATATGAATGGTTCAAATTAAAGGGATTTTAACCAAAAATTGCACATTTGTTACAGCGCTTCAACTAATCAATAATATCGGATCAGATTCTTCATAAATATAGCAGTTTTTAAGTGTAAATAAATTCAATTAATTCACTCTTAAATATATTACCCATTATTTCGTAATAATTAGCTCTCAATTTATGCCAATATATACACACAAACAACAGACCATCTGTCAGCACATCATTCCAGTGATCAAAATATAATTTCAATAGACTTTCAATCAATTTATATTCAAAATGCACACTAAGTGAGAACATGTGGTCAGCACTACCTATGGTTTTCTTTAACAATTCGCCGTCTTTTGGTTAAACTGCTTTCAGTTTGTTCTGCAGAATAAAAACAAAAGTTAGTCTATAATTAAAGTCAATTAGAGTTAAATACCTGTGTTATTGTTGATACCAACTCTGGTCTTCCTCTTGACCAACAATGAAGAGGTAATTATCGGTGACGGTGTCGAAGCACTCGACGGGTCGTTATTATAATTGTTGGCAGAGGACTCATTCGACAGCTCTAACCCCACGATTTCCATATGCAGTGACTCAGAAGAGGACTCACTTGTGTGTAGATTAATGCCGGCGTTACTGATGACAATGCTGTGGTCTCGCGAACGACGTGTTGACCGCTGAGTCGAACTGCTCTTATTTTGGTCCCTTTCACGACCTTAAATGCAAAACAAATTATTATTTAATTCGATTATCTTTTGTTTTAAACAATTAATTACTTCTTTTTGTCCTTTCGTTGGAACGGTTTGCGATCTTTTCTTTATTTGAATTTTTAATACAATTATTTTTGTTAGTCCTCTGATTCTTTGTAACACTTCCTGTCCGTAATCGCGGTTTATTGGCCCAGGAAATGCTTGAATTGTCTTTGATTGAGATTTCTTCATCACTCGAACAGTCATTTTCAGGCGTAAGACTCGATTCAGTCGAAGATATTTTGTTTTTCCTAATTCTTAAGTTTTTAGTTTTGTTCAGATTATTAGATTCTGAGGAATCATTAATTATAGTATCGACGGACTCGTTGTCTAAGGATGTGGTGCGAGTTCGGGTCGAATTAGAAACCCGAGCCGATAGACCCGATGGTACTGAAAAAGGCGGTAAATAAGTCAGAGTACTATTCTTTTTAGGCGCGTCGTCGACACCCATACACGCCTTGATAAGTTCGGCCGCATTTTCAGAACTCTTGCGTTTATTGGGCCGTGTCTTCGGGTCCTGACTTTGTTTAATCTGTTGATCAGATAAATGGTCTGAAATGTCATTGCATTTGAATTCGTCGTCAATTATGGATTCACTATCTTTTGAAGCGTCCAAATGGTCTGTTTCTGTGCTGTTCGACAAATTCAAAAGCGAGTCTTCAGTTATCTCCGATTCATCGCTAGATTTCCTCATATTATAGTTATGGTCAGAAGCGACTGAATGGGTCAGAAGGTTATCCTCATTGTCTTCTTCGTCACTCATATCATTCTCTGTTAAATCTGAAGACTTGATAAGCAGAGGAACGGTCTCGTCGTCCACTTCAGTGCAACTAGTCACTATTGTAAGACTATCTGAGCACTGGACAGTCAAATCGACGGGTTCTGCTGTCTTATTGTCCAAATCATTGCCAGTTGTGTGCGAATCGTTTTGATGACTGGAGTTGTGATTATTGTCAACACTGTCGGCGCTGTTATTAATCGCATTATTTATCACTGAATGAGAGGTTTCTTTGGGTTTTTGTTCGCAATTATTGATTGCATTCAACGACTCAATGGTGGCGTTGGTTTGTGTCACAGGTATCAAAAGTGATGGAGTATTGACTGTCGGAGTCTTTGTAGTCCTGGCCGTTACCAGTTTAATAGAAGGCGACGGATTAGTCATCACTACAGACTTAACAACAACTAATTGGCCGATTGAATTGCCGGCCACTGACACCGGAACACCTGTTTGGCCCACACCACCAGAGGTTGCCATTTTGGATACTAATAGTCGCACTGGTGGTGAAGTCGTGTTCAAAGGTATTGGAGAACCACTCGATTGCAATTGATTTGGGGATAGAGGCGATACGGGAGAACTGGTAGAGTTGATCAGCTCAACTAGTTTATTGGCCGCCGATCGCACTGTTATACCTCCACTACCCGACGGAATTGTTAAAAGTTTGAAAGGAACACCTTTTGTTGGTAACGGACTGGAAAGAGAACTATTACTCGAATCTGATGTCTTTCCACTAGAGTTCGAAGTGTTTGGAGAGTTTAGGTTTGATTTGAATGTAATGAGTGTCACTCGACTCCCACTTTCCAGGGATGACGACTTCAAATGAGAGAACACCGATGTTGTGGTGGTTGTTAAAGAAGGCACAGTAGTTGTGATAACGATCTGAAGGGGTTGTTTCACTGTTTCATCGCTGACCGGACTCTTTGTGTCTATCGATGCAAAAGCTTCTGAACTTCTTTTTTCATTGCTATTATTTTTAACCAAACTTTCATTGACTTCAGAGATAGTATTCGGTTGTAATTTGATCTCAGAATCATTTGTTTTGGTTACCGAGTCTTCAGCATTTGTAACCGAATCAGTTGTTTTAGTGGTTTTCGATTCATTTGCGATCGAATCACAAGGAATGGCAGTGTTTTCAAAAACCGATTGTTTAGAAAAGTTAGAAATGACTGTTATTTCTTGGATCTGAGAAACTACTTGTCTTTTATCAGTCGATTCTTTGCTTTGAACCTCAGTTGAGATGTCGTTTTTGTCTGTTTGACATTCTATCTGAGAATTGCTCTCTTCTTTGATTTCATCAGTTTTTGATTCATTAATCGATTTAATGACTTCTTTTTCGGTCGAATCACTCGACTGTTGATCTAAAGACTTAGAATCGGACTGAATCTCAGTTTCAGAGTCTATTTTATCATTAATTGGATTAAAATTGGTTTCACTATTGTCTTCGCCGTTCAAAATGAAATCTATTTTGTGTTCTGATTTATCGGTCGATTTGGACTCAGAGGAGAAAACAGTTTTTATTGAATTTTCAATGATTTGAGTGGCGTTTGAATTGCTTTTAGAATCGAATAAACTGTTTTGATTTGCTTCGAGGGTTTCATTGCATTCAATATCTGTTGTACTTTCAATGAGATAATTGCGAGAAGAAGTCGAATGTGTCGACTGAGTCGAATCCGAAGTATTTATATTCCGGACAAAATTCAATTCTCGGGTATTAACTAATGCAGGAATAGAAGAAGGAATACAATTGAGTCCAATTCGAGTTATTTTGGTCAGAATTGGTTCGGGATTTGCATTAATCAGAGGCCCGACTGTGACTACAGTTGTGACGGGTAGTACTCGAGACTTGCTTTTGATTAATTCATCAAAGGTTTGGTTTTCATCTGTTGGAGAGGTGACTGATGGGACTGTTGACTCAGAAATAGTAATGTGATTTATATGACAGATCTGAGCCTTTGACTCAACGTTTTGATTGGTCGGCGCTGAGCTGACACTCAATTGTTTACTTCCTTCAGTAGTGATCGCATTCTCTTTTATTTTGGTCTCTAAACTATCATTTGTTGAGACACTGTCGCAGTTGACTGTCGTATCACTTATTGTCGGAACAGATGTATTGACTGCAAGCGAACCACTGTTTAATGTGTTAGTTATCATCTGTTCATTGGATTGAACCCTAGTCTTAATTGCAGTGTCAGTCGTCACATGTATTGCACACAATTGTGAACTATTGTCTTCATTGTGAAGAAGAGGCACAGATTTGTTTAAAGATATGTTTCTTTTGTCTTTATTATCGTTCGATAAGTCTTTACATTTGTTTTGAGCACAACTTTTCGAACTGGCATCAGATGACTGCAATACCAGTCTATCCATTGAATCACTCGAACGGGTGGTCGCACTCAGACTCAATGTAAATGAAGAGTCATTCAGAGTTTGATTTAAATCGACTAATGACTCGACACTGGGAGGAGAGGCACAAACAGACAAAGCAGAGGTGACGATCCCTCCACCGGAGAGGAAGCGTTGTTCTCTTTGCAATTTTTTTCTTTGGTTTTTATTCAAATTTGTACATTCGGTGCCCAAACCTGACTCGACAGACATCGCACGTGTAGTTCGAACGCCTCTGGCCTTCTTCGACACAGTGGTCTTCATTTCAAGTTCACTCGTACTCTCTCTCCGATTGGAAACAACAACAGCAGAGTTGGGCCCTCGGATCGATATATGGAGTGGAGGGACACGGGGTTCCGCCATCACTAGCGGGTTGGCATCTGTTTGAGTTGTGTATGTATTTGACAATGAATTCGATGATTCGCTTGACTTTTGTTTAATGTAATGACTGCGCGAAGGAAACGGTGAGTTCAATGAAGAGGTGGTCGCAGTGGTGTCTCCTTTCAGGCACTCATTCTTTGCTTCAATTTTCACTTTAAGTTTGAGTCTCTCTGTAATCGAATCACTCGAAGACTTGCAATCAATTACTTTAGAAGTCATTTCTTTCAAATGAGTCGGAGTATTGCCGCCGTTCCCGACTTCTATAGACGACTGCGACGATACATCTGTTCCAGACTTTCCTAAACCAGAATCAGTATCTGACGAATGATTATTGTCTTTGCCATTACTGCCGGCGTCGGACAAACTTCGTTCAGAATTGCCGCCGACATCAGATCCAGCGTCAAGTTCTGGGAATAGCGTTGCCGGCGATGGTCTGTCCTCTTCTTCTTCATCGCTAAGCATAGGTTCTAAAAGACCAGTGAATGGGTTTATCAGATGTTTTGTTTTGCCGGTCATTCTGGACGGAGGCGGAGAAGAAAACACTGCATTCGATTCGTTACCAGAAGTGACGGCTTTATTATTGGCTGAGTTCGGGTTAGGACTAGACTTTGGGTCAATAACTGGCTTCGAGTGTGGGTTTGGTGTTAAATAAGGTTTAGAACTCAGCTCTTGACTTGTCGTTATGAATATAGATTTGTGCAGTTGAGTCACTATAGGAGGGGAACCGACTTTTGTCGTCGAGATTTGAGGTCGGGATAATTGAGACCGAAGTGGCAGCTGACCTGCTCTAACCACTTGCGGCTGTCCCTGTGCTTCGGGATGTATTGAAGGGAATCTGAAACATTTTTTTATTAGTATTGGTTTGAAAGAGAGGACAGACATCTCATACCTGGACATTGTGTTCAAAGGAATGCTTATTAAATGCGGAGAAATATTTGATATATTGAACGTCGACTGCGTTTGCATTTGTGGATCAATTCCTGACTGTTGTGGCAATGAATTGGACGGCAAGTGTTTTTGTGATGAGGAAGTGCTGGAAGTCGTTAATAACGAGATCTGTGCACTCGAGAGCAATGGAGTTATACTAACAGAATCAGAGGGTTGTGTGGCTTCGGGTTCGCTCTTGTCTTTCAATTTTCGACTAACTTTTCTTACTTTTCTCTTTTGTGTCAAATCATTGGTTACATTGATTTGATTAAGAGCTGAGGTCTGGACGCTCGAGCCCTTCATATGGCCAGTTGTGGCATCACTTTGCAAGAGGTTGACCAGAAGAGGACTCGTCAGCGCGACATTGGCTGAGGCACTGCTCTGGTTGTTGGCAACGGTGCAACTCTGACTGACCGCCTGCGCCACTGACGACAAAGCCTTTTGATGTGACGATTGTTGCTGTGTTTGAGAGGAGTGTGTTGGGAGGGAGTGCTGGGATTGGGAAGAGACGGGAGGACACACTTTGATATTCTTTGCATCTCTAGTGATCATCGGTTGAGGTCTATTTGATGAAGTGATGGTTGAGCTGACGGTTGCTGCGGCAGATGTTATACCAGTGCTGTTCGAAGCCGACTGCAATGTATTGGTCTGACCCAAAGGAACGGGTGTTGTGATCACTTGATTGAGTCGTTGGACTGATGTGTAGTGTTTTGTATGCATTGCCTGATAGGAGTGTTGCATACTTGCGAAGGGGAACAGACCATAGTTTGACTGAATGTCTCTCAGACTGTTTGGCGCAGAGGTCACTGCAGAGGCACGACTGCCTGCACTCGTACTAACACTACTTGTGCTGGCAGTCGACACACAAGTCGACAGCTGTGATGTCACAGTTGTAGAAGAGTTTGAATTCAAGAAAGGGATGGGCTCTGTGTTGATGGGCGCCACAACATTTGGCGACAGAAATGTCGGCAATCGTTCATTGATAGAGTCGGCACTGGTAGCAGAGGTGTTGACCACATCGATATGGGGTTGACTCAAGTATTGTGCTATATTTTTACGCGTTATCTCAACACTGGATCCGATCGAAGGCGAACCGATTAAGTCATTGTTTGAGACCACAGACACACTATTTGGGGTCAAACTGTTTGTGAAATTTACAGTCAATTCACTGTTGTTTATGTTTATCGAAGAGTTCACTGCAGACGATGTGACGACACCCACATTATTGGCCACACTTTCATTTGATTTGACGACCACTAACTGTTGCCGACTCTCATTGAAATTGTTGGCCAGAGTCAGAGTAATCACCTTTAAGTCCAATCAAATCCAACATAAGTAACGGTAAAGAATATCACATCAATGGATGGAATACCTGATCGCCTTCTATTTGAACGGAGAGTATACCCAACTCTCTTAAGGTGTTGTCTCCCCTTTGAGCCAATTGTCTGAGTCTTTGAGCGGCATTTCGAGGTATATTAAAAGTGATGCGAACGCTATTCCAGGGCTCGACTTTCGTCACCTGAAATGGCTTTTTGTGGTCTGAAAAGAAAAAATTATCGATTAATGACTCGAATGTCAATCAAATTGTTTTAAAGGCAAACCGTCTGAAACGAGTCGTTTTAGTTTGCATATGATTTGTGTCAATCTGTTGGGGAAGGCCGGGTCTCTGAGATCGCCCTCACATGTGAGCACTGTTTTGGCTAAGTCTGGATCATTTGTTGAGACATCCATGCCTTACATCACATATAAACAACATATCCATTAATATCTTTAAACTAATCATAAATTATGATTAAAACAAATCTTGACATTTGTTTTGCAGAAATTCAATCAAATCTTAATTCTTATCGAATTTGATCTGCAAATCAAAAAACAAGAAAATCGAAAAACAATTTTCCCGAAAATCATTCGATAAATCAAAAATGGAATCGATTTCGACAAACAATCGAAACAAATGAAACCAACTTTTGCTGTCATTTCAAAACTGATTGTCTTTGAACTCAAATAATGGTAAATATGTTTAGGAAAATAGGGTTTAAATAAAGCATTTCATTGATTGAGTATTTCATCCGATAATCGCTTAAAAACTATCGAAACATAAATCAAAACAAACGAAATGTGAGAAAAAGTTGCAAAACATTAGAAATAATTAATGAAAAAATTATTTGTAAATCAAAACAAATTGAATTATAATTGAAAACAAACAGAAATAGACATCAATTTTGAGGCGAAAGTGATTTGAAGCCAATAAGAGTTAATGCAATGAAACGAATGCTATTTGCAAACGACAGACCAGTTTTGAAATCGACCGCAAGTGTTGACTTCGGGTTCAGGATTTGACCGGAGGTGGTCATCGTTGTGGGCGATAATGTCATACCTTCACATGATCTGATGGTTGGCATGATTTTATGCCTCTGACGTTCGCCATAGATATTGATGAACAATAACATCGACAGCCATTTGCAATACAAGTCATGCGCTCAACACTCGCACAACACGTACGGACTCGAGACTGAGCTCTACTCTCAGCCCATTGTATGTACACAACATTGTATACAAATATAGACCAAACACTTATTCAACCATAAGATGGCATTCAATGACACAATTTGTGTAAACAAATCACTTTTGGCCATAATTTTGAAATGTATTGCAAACTCGCGCTACTCTTACTAATATCATCTTGGCCACCTAACCCAATGAGACCTAACCTTGGATTGATTTTAAGTTAAGATTCTTAACACTTAATATCAAGATTATTACCATAACACTAATTCCACGATAAATTGATTTTTAGCGACAAACGATTTGAGACGAATTTATTATTGAAATACGATTTCATACGAATTTATTTTTAAGATAGTAATGAAAAATAGTGTAATTCTATGGGAATTTGAGAGGCGAGGCATTAGTACTGCCACCAGAACTGGTTCTGTCGGGTTTGTCCGAATGGTGTTTGTCTTTATGTTTGTGTTTATTCTTGTGTTTATGTTTTTTCTTCTTTTTCTTTTTGTCTTTGTGTGCCTTCGAGTGTTCGTCCCTATCCTTCTCCCGATCCCTCTTCGATTCCTTATCTTTTTTGGTCTTATCTTTAGGCTGAGAGGATGGCTGAGAGGATGACTGCTCGAAGATATCATGTGATTGAACTTCAGTCGCAATCGGACTCAACTGTAGTGGAACTGATTCGGACGCAATTTCAGGTGAATTTGAAGGCTGTGCCACTAAACACATTGGAATGTCTTCAATAGTTGTCTGAATAATGTCAATATCATTCTGTGCACTCGTTTTTGGGGATAATTCAATTGTAGTGATGTTCTCATTGCTCGGTTCACTCAATTCTGTTCGCTTCGAGTCATTTATCTTAAAATTTATAAAGAATTTCATTAATCATTTGGAATATGTTTTTCAAATTGAATGCAATCTTTTGGACAAATCATAACAAATAAGATAATAACCAAATCATCGAAAGTTCTTTCGTTGGAAACCATTTCGATATCATTGAAGGAATGGTCCGTTACTTTAGATTCAATGATTTCATTCGTGACATCCATTTTAGATTCCGATGTCTTTAGAATAAATAGAAAATTCAACAAATTTTCAGACAAAATGAAAGGATTTACAGTTAACTCTTCGGATACCAGTCCTGTACTGACTTTCTTCTCTTTGAGGTTCAAAACCACCGAAAACTATAAAAATGTCAAACATTTTCAGAAGGATATTACAAAACAACAATACTTGCCTCAGGTTTAGGCAAACAAGAGGGCCTTCCTCTGCCATAAAGAGCATAAAAGAGATCGACGACAGCACATCTGATTCTGGAGTCATAAGAGATGTTTGAATTAATGAGACGCCACAACCGGTCCACTAAATCTTCGGTATTTAAAATGTTTTGCTGGTTTCTATCAAAGGGAGGGTTTTTGACCATTTCCTTCAAAATGAATAACCGAATCGAAGGGATCACTTCGTTCTCAACTAAGCCTAAGAGGAAATCCAAGTCATCTTTTCTCACTTCAGACTTCGTTATATCAATCAGTGCTTTGAGGGCTGCTTTTCGGACATCAATGAAGACACCGTTGAGTGCGTACTCACGGAAAAACATGGGGTTGGAGGGCAAGTGACCCATCTTTTGCAAGTGACGAATAGCTCGAAGACAACTGACAGTAACGGTATACCTATAACAGGGCAACAGTTTGTCTAAATTCAAATAACGAGTTATCTCTTCTAAAATGCATTTGGTATCAGCCGAAAGAGCGTCGGGTGTTATTTGTTGCAAACCCATTCCACTGATCACTGGAGTGACTGTTTCACACAAGGCATCGACCAGTGCTGCTCTATAGTAGTTGTCGGAGAACTTGTTTTTGATATTATCGTTGTATTTAAACAAATCCAACAGAAATTTAATCACTTCTGGAGGACAGAGGCCGTGAATATTCCTCAATCCAGCCATCGATAGCGGCATATCTTTCTGAAGGAAGTAGTGCTGAAACCTCAAAAAGTTATTCAGTTTTATGATATGCGGACACGAATGAGAACCGAATAGTTTCCGAAAGATGCTCAGCATAGCCGGCGGTCCCGTCCAAGTAGTGGCCATTTTATTAGCCACTTTCCGAAGGCAAAGGGTGGCCGCACACCGAACCCTATAATAGCACTGTTCGTTATTTATAGTGTCTGTCAGAGCGTTGCGCGTCGGAGGAGTACTAAATCGATCGATGAATCGGATGACATCCATCTGTGCCATCACATCCCTTTCAAAACGCAACTGATACTGCCATTGATAGTCAGGCTGTTCGAGCACTACCTCACGTAGTAATTGCATCTCCGGGTCTATTCTTATCCAGAGAACCGGTGAATCAGGACTTGAAATCAAATTCAAACATTAATTTAATTGGTTTTCTATTCAATAAGAATATGAGAACAGTGAAAGGGAAGGGGAGGGGAGGGGGAAATCACCAACAAAAAGTGCAGATAAGATTTAAAGAACTGACTCCATTGCACTCAAATCCATGTCGACCTCTTCGCCTGTGCACAACGGGATCTTTTTCTTTTTATTCCGTCTGCTCTTTGAATGACAGGTCAGGTCGTGTTTAGTTATGTTGTCTTCGATCTGAACCGGATGTTTGAAAGTGCCGTCCAATTCCTGAACTGTCACAACGAGGGGACCCTTCGATCAGAATTACATTAATTTGAATAACGATATGAACACAAGTGGTAATACTGACCACATATCTCTTGATTCCAGTGGAACCGATGTCTAATTGTTTGATTTCAAGTTCGACAGTATTCCTCTTGCGATTGAAGATAAAGGATCCGTTAAACTTAGCATGGCCACCCTCATAAACCCATTGCTTGAGGAATGTGTCGATGTTTTTGCCGGTGACGGTAGATATGGCCCAAATGAAACTATTGGTCGATATCATGAAATTGAACCAAACACTTGCAGAGAACTTCTGAGGCGCGGCGTTAATGGCCAGAGACAACAGTTTGTTAAACACTTGAAGAAGTAATTCGCGGCCCAAATAGTTTTCAAGCATTCGGATAACTAAATGACTTTTCTTTTGGTGTGCCTTATCGTAAAGCGGAGATATGGTGTGCAAGTGTCGAATCGGGAAATAAAAACTATTTGACTCATTGGAGGGGTGAAGGGACGGGTCTAACACTACTCCTCTGTATTTCTGTTCGTATTGAATAACATCTTGCATTTGATGGTATAAATCAAATCGATATTCATTATTACCGAACGCTTTCTTATAGTATTGCGACGCAAGGAATTGGGAAATACCTCTCGTGAGCCACGCGTCAGACCACGACTGCATTGTAATGAAACAGCCAAAGAACTGCTGTGCAATTGCAAGTGATAGCACACGACGAGTGGCATACGTCTGATCAATGATGTGTCGCGAATGCAACAGATTTGTGGACAGAATAGTCATTGTTGCGAAAGGCTGTGCGTCTTCATAAGCCTCGTCGACGAACACTTGTTTATAACATGAATACGGATAACGACTGGAAAGCAGTTCTTCGTAGAACTCGAAGGCCTCGTGAAGGAAACTACAGGTGTCGCGAAGCAATGGCAACAAATGGGGTAAACAGAAATGCGTCACCTCATGCATAAACGGATCCACCATTATTTCAAACGGACCCACAGCCAGAGCTATATTTGGCGCTGCAGTCGGTGTCGACAAACAGTAGTGATATGTCTTCTTCTTGTTATCGGGAGTGTAAACCGTTTCGATGAGTTCACCACAACTGATGGCAATCATATTGAGATCGACAGTGAACTCCATCCTCCAGGTGCACACTTCACTGTATGAGTCCACACACGGAAACCAGAGTCGGTTGGAGTTTTCGAAGCGATAAGTGAACAAATGGGCCCCTCTTTCGGCTAAAGTGCCTTCACTTTGAGGCACAACAAATTGTACGCCTCCTTTGGGTCTCTCCACTGAGAACTCGATGTGAAGTCGAATAACTTTGCGTTCCTTAACATAACTGACTATTTCTGGAACGTCTTGAGGTATTTCCACAATGAGTTCGCCGTTTCCGCGGTCGGGATCTACGCTATGGACGACTGATAGATGAGAACTACAAAAGTGGTCTAAATTTCTCTGTTTGCTATCCAACTGACAGATCTCAAGAGTGGGATCAGAATAAGTGAAAGTGCATTCTTTTATCAGATCTTCCGATCCATATATTATGCAAACCCGATATATTCGGGACTGTTTTGCATTGACTTTAATCTTTTTCAAGTCATCCTTTTGACAGATTATATGCAATTCAACCAAACCCTGAATACAAACAAATCATTTAAAATATATTCTAAACTATCGATGGTTTCAATAATACTGACAACAAATGACTCCTTTTGGAAGTTTATTTGTGAAATACAAAGATTCTGATGACATCTGACAACAAATCAATATTTAAATCACAATCTATTCAACATTTGCATTGACTTACACTTTGAAGTGACGTTTGCTTTCAATCTTATTCTCTCTTTTATTCATTGTTTGTAAACAATATCTAAATCAATGATTAAATGAGTTAATGAAAAGTGAAATGCAATGGATTGACAGTCGACCACATCTTTAAACCCAATTAATGGCAATTCAAAAGAGATTACAAATTAACGAAAATAATAATAATAATGATTTTGAGTGCAATGAGTCAACAGATGTCGCACTCAGTCTTTAATTTGACTCAAACTCCAGAAGCAATACTTCCTTTTCCTATTGTGTCACTCCATGTGATTGAAGATATTTTTATCCAAAACTGATTCCGATTCAGCGCTGGTCTACACTATTCTCGATCGGAAGGGATTAAATATATTGAAACAATGGTGAGTCAAACCATACATTCACTTATTTGTCTCAATATATTTATTTGATTTGTCGGTACAGACTTCATATGCAAAGCCCGACCCAAATAAACCAGGAGTTGAAGAGACTCAGGTGCAGATCCATCGAATTCGGATCACTCTGACCAGTCCCAATGTCAAGAGTCTCGAGAAAGGTTTAACCCATTGGTGTGTTGTTTAATGTCTAAACCTTTATGTCATAGTTTGCGCCGAACTTATCAAAGGAGCGAAAGACAAGAAGCTTCAGGTGAACGGACCGGTCAGACTCCCCACCAAAACATTGCGTATTACAACTCGTAAGACCCCCTGCGGTGAGGGCTCTAAGACTTGGGATCGCTTTCAGATGCGAATTCATAAGAGAGTTATTGATTTGAGAAGTTCTTCAGAGACCGTAAAACAGGTGACGTCTATCAGTATCGACCCCGGAGTTGATGTCGAAGTGACGATTGCAGACCCGTAGACATCGATGTCATGATTTGTAATCCATTTATTCAATAAATGCTTGAATCAAATGAATTGCTTTTATTTCTCTAAACATTATTTAAGGCCTGAGTTGGTCTCAAAAGTATTACATTGGAGTGGATTGGAGTCCCACTACACTCGAGTACCACTATAATGAACACTTAATTTTCCTTTAAAATCAACTTCTAGATTTCAAATCCACTTCAGTAAACATTAGTGTTGAAAATATACCCTTATAATCAACATTTGTCTCCTCTATAATCAACATTTGTCTCCTCTA
>JAQFXL010000982.1:0-14828 GCA_034693445.1 Edwardzetes edwardsi | reverse complement strand
TATGACTTGATTTATGCCTCATTCAGACCTAACATTAAATGCAGATAAAGATTATCCCCATTTATCTCAACATTTCTTTGAAAATCGTTTATAAATTAGAAAATTAATGAAAGTTTTATTATTTGAGACATTAATTGAAAAATAGTTATTTCTTCTTCATATTCTCAGTCATATCGTTATAGATTCAATCAAAAAATTAAGCTTGTTCAATTCATTCCATAAATGATTTAATACTAAAAAAGTTCATTTTTCGATAAAATTGAGACGAAAATTCAATTTTGAAAAATAGAAATTACTTTAAAAGAAAAGTTGTTTTATTTGAAATAAAAGCTCATTTTTATTAGGCCTTAAACCTGAAGTTTGTCTTTCAGTGCTTTTCTGTCGTCTTTTGACAAATAGGTTTGATTTAAGTTTTTCCTAATGTTTCTGAAGGCCAACAGCGGGAAGAATATAACAAAACCGAAACACAAGAATATGATTGTCAGTACAATAATTGTCACCCAATAAGAAGATGTCTGTTTAGGTTTGATAGTAATTGTCGATTCAGTTGTGCTCCAAGTTATACCAGAGTCATTCAATTCCTCTATTTGTGGCAAATAGTCAGTGAAATAATCGCAATCAAACGCTTCCCAAATACTCAATCTCTGATCAAATAAATAAAATCAAAGAATTTGTTAGATATGAGTGATTTGATGTCTTACTTGACTGCGGCCGAGATTTTGCATATGAAGTAGCTCAATTAGAGAATTATCTAACACAATATATGGAACATTCGTGCGAACAATTCCTCTAATATTCTGTGCGCTGTATTTTTTATAATTTTGATCGATTGTCTGGCCATCAGTTTTTGCCTTTAACTCAGTTGTCTGTTCACCGGTTTTATGCAAAACATATGAATAAAACATATTATCATTTGATAACAATAATGCCACGAATATAAAATCAGGGTCAAATGAAGTTTTCAAGATTTTGTAGTCACAGCCATATATCGGCGCTTCAATGCCAAACACCTCTTTGATTGAGCCCTGGTTTTCCACTTTTAGAGGAATGTCTTCACTATTGGCCAAAACAAATGAATTATTTGATAGTTCTTTGAAGAGATAATAATTTTGTCCACTGAATATGAAAGTCAGATAATAATAACTCGGTTTATGTTGAAAGTCACGAATGAAATTCTTATTCTGATCCAAAGTTATGGTGAATCCGGTCTCAAAATCAGTCAAATCATTACCTATTTCGATAGCTTAATACTATTTTTCAAATTGACTTATTTTGAATTTACCTATGAATAGGTGTCTTATGTGAAAGGCGTCCCTATTTTGTGTCCAAAAGTGATTTTGGCCGACTATTAATGGCATTTCCTTTCGAATTATAGGATAAACTAAAGAGTTTCGGATTACATAAATAGTTGTCGGCGTCTGAAACACTCTATCAATCATTTGATTCATCGATGAATTGTCACAAAATTTATTACTGAAATCAGTCTCTGAATAACTTAATGTCGAGTAAATTAAAGTGAAAGCAATTGATTTTAATAACATTTTAAATCATAAATATTGAAAAAATGACAATAATTAAAGAAATTCCCAAATTATAGTTCAATTGAATTAAATCGCGAACTCATAATAATAACCGAAATTCTGATTATAGACATCAGTTTGAAAATGAATCGACTTTATTGGCTGTAAACTTCTTTAAAAATATATCCAATTCTGTGCCTTATTCTGTGCTTTAGTTTCAATAAATAGTCGTTAAATTTATTTCAAAATTTGATTCAAATGTCGAAGAAGTGGTTTTGGGGCTTATTTTTGGCCAAACGTCAAAATTTGAGGCGTGTTTTAAAGACATATGAATTTGTGAATAAAAATGTCTTCGATATCGAGAAATATGCCGTCAATCGAATCAAACGACAATTCAAAGAGTTTTTTAATAAACCTCAGATACCTCTTGTCGACAATAGTTATAAGGGACAGGTGAGGCCCTCCTTATATCAATTCTTTCAAAATTTCATTTAATTTTGTAACTATTGTACAGAATCTCCCGTTTCATATCCATAACCATCGATTGTTTGCCATTAAAATGACAATCTTCTTGGCCATTCCATTTTCATTGCCCTTCTTTATCGTAAGATATCAACTACTGAAGTCGTCGGGCGGCGGCCCTCAAAAACCTAAGTCTACCGAAGAGTTCGATCTATTTATTCACACGAATGTTATCATCTGATCCCTCATTCAAATGCATTTTTTGCCGATAAACTCGTTTTGTTTCGGATTTTAATCTAAATCTAAATTGAATTTTAAAAAGTTTACAAATTAATCAATTGATTGCATTTCAATAATTTGAGTCAACTGTTAGTCGGTCGTCACCTCCGAAATAACGGCTATTTTAGTCCTTTTTTTGTAATTATTAGTGATTTGTTTGATTAAAATAACTTTAATGGAAAACATGTTTGAAATTGAATTCAACAAAATATTATTTACAAAATAAAAGCAAAAAGTTTGCTATCAATTCACTTGTGTTTCAAATTCAACTAAATTGTTATTTTTCGAATAAGTCAACAATTTTACTAAACAGACATTCCGTTTATGATAACAGAATTAAAGGTGAAATTAACTTTTGGGCTATTATTTTAATTTTCATTCGACGGAAACATCTGAACGCAAATCAACGAAAAAGTATTAACTTTTAACGAATTTATACAAAATATGTACAAAATTAGGACAAAAATGAAATACAATTTCACTGAAACCATGATTTTTGGGGGCTTTTGATTGAAAAGAAATTCGACTAATAATTGAAAATATAAAACAAAATCTGAGGAAAATTTAATAAAATAAAACTTTTAAAATGTTTTGACTAATAGACAACTTAATGAGGAAATGCTTTCTGTGATGAAAATAGTCACTCGTTTTGCCAAAAACATACAAAAAATGTTTGTGTCGGTTAAGTGCCGCCTCTTATCTGCTTCTTTGGTATAAATATCAGTAGTTCCCTATTATATGGATTGTTAGCATTCATTGAGTTTGTATTTCAATGAAAAAATGGCACAACTGGTTGAAAGGGACGACTATTTTCAAAAACAAAGCATTTTATTAACAAAATTAATAGATTTGGTCCTAAGAGTAGTGAAAATCATTTGAATTTTTCTTTTAATTTGTTGTTAAAAACGACAGGAATGACAGAAACGGTGGCGAATATTATAAGCATCAGAATTGAAGTCCACGAAAGGATACTCGCGCTGGAGGTCAGCTTCTGAAGAGTTGTGCCCGCCTGGATAGCTATGAAAGAGGGCGGCGCCACTCCTATTGAAGTGAATATTTAAATGAAAAATAAATACAAGTTTTGGTCGAAATTCAGACATATTTAGAGATAAATGCAATCAATTTATACCTAAAAAGGTTCCGATGAAAAAGGGTTTGAGCGGAACGTCGACTATTGGCGAAGAAATGTTTATAAACCAATTGGGAAGCATTGGTGTTATTCGCAAGAATATTATATAATTGAGGAGATGGTCCTTATGGCTGTCCACTTGAGCCGCCCATTGCGCGGCTCTTTCGGGCCAATACTTGAGAACAATACGACGTCCCACTAAATATGATAAGAGGTAGCAGAGAGAGGCGCCCACTGCTGAACACTAACACACAAAACAAATGGATTGAAAAAACCAAATATATTTCAAATACTAACCAAACAGACGAAGAATAATGCGATCGGAAACGGAAACAGAAATCCGGACAGAATACTGAGGAATATCGAACCGGGAATTGCAAACGACTGAAGACTGCCGTAAATTAAGACAATAACTAATCAATTGATTCATTTGTCGTCATTTGAGTTATGTTTGACTTACAAGACATAAGTGACGAGAAAACCGGACAATACGACTACGAAATACTTGTCCTTATAGTGAGATAATACTGTTCCCAATCGTTTCGCGTCTTCGATATTCTTCGGTAGCTTCAGATGAGTTCTTTCGGACCTTTAATTATATTTGAATGAAATCAGAGATCAATTGGTTTGAGTGATGAGCGAAATGTCTTCACAAACAAATCCATTACAAGACTTACGGATCAAGTTTTGGGAAATTGTAATAAACAAGACTAAGACATAGAAGAGATCCGCCGAATATCGCCAATAGGATTAGTAAAGCTCTTCGTGTGGACTGCGATTCGGAGACATCAATGTTTGCCATCGATTGCGACACTTGTTTGCACTGATTTTGTGGTCCAACAGAAGATATCACAGAAATCAATGGCTTTTGTTTTCAATTATTTAATAACTATTTGTTTAAAACAATTGAATTGATTTCTAATTATTTAAAATTAATTAAATTCTAAACTAATTTTTGGCTAAAATATCAAAAAACGTAAAAATAATGTCTTCATTGAAATGAGAAGACATTCAGTGAAACAGCCATTCAATGCATAACATGTGATGTGAGGCGGAGTTCGCTCACAAACTGACGCTATTGTGTTGTGATGTCATTCATCACCCATTCCTCAGTCATTCCTCACTCACATAAGCGATGCCAATAAAAGTCCCCTTTAATCACAATTTTAATTTCAATGGCTTTTATGATAAGTTGATAACACTTTTAGAGAAATACATTCAGATTATTGCAAATTAATTCATTGATACTGATATTGAGCATGCTAAATTATAGCTTCTTAATATAAACCTTTGTCCGGTTTAGGCATTATTTCAGTCAAAAGTCAAGGTTCAAAACAAATCATTAGTGCAAACATTAGTGCAATTATTTGAAAGCTCAATGAACTTATTACAAGTTTAATTTTATATCCTCCTTATTTAAATATGATGAAGCTAAATTTATTTTTAAAACACTTTTATTTTAATGCGGAATGAAATTGTCATGCTCAGATAGTAATTTGATATAGATACATTTAAAGTACATGTTAATCGATGTAAATTTATATGGATTTGCACTTATTAATTACAGAATATGTTCTAGAATAATTTGAAGAATTTTGCAACTTGTGCAAAAAACTACAAATTGCAAACTTAAACGGTTAGAAAACTGATTGATTTGAGTTTCGTTGACGTAATTTCATATTACTTTGAAGTGAAGTAATATTACGTCAAACGACACACCAATTATGAAATTATTCAATAAAAAGACGTTTGAGTTTATATAGAGCAAATTTTATATTATCCATAGAATCACCTGAGAAAACCAGTTTCTCTTACGTAAGTTAGTATCGCCTCCCACGAGATCGTATGTTTTACCTTAGATAGTAAGCAAGCGCATTTTCAATTAATGCTCAGCGCTTTTAAAAACGCATTCAAACTAATGTAATGAATAAAAGTTGACTTTATTTTTAAATTCATTAAAACTGAATAATTCAACAAAAAATCGACAAAATGTAAGACTTTTTGAATAACTTTTTAGTTATTTATTCACATTTGGTGTACACTGGAGTGCCATTGTAATCAACACTATATAATCAAATTTCCTTTGTTATAATCAACAACTTCTAGATTCCAAATCCACTTAAATAGACATAACTGTTAAAAATAGTCCCTTATAGTCAACATTCGTTTCCTCTTTAATCAGCGCTATGTTTAGACCACTCTAATAGAAAACAATACTAAAACTAATTCGTTATAATCAACAATAAATTTCACAAAACCGTAAAATAAAATTCAGAGAAAACTAACCCTAAAATTCACTCAAAGCTCTTGAAGAGTGGGAAATAACTGATTATTTCATAATAAATAGCAGTATTTGATGTAAAATCTAAATATAATGTCATTTAAATAATAAACCTTTGATTTGAATATGTTTTCAATACAATGTTCTTTATAATCAACAGATTTATTCAACCAATCGTGTTGATTATAGTGGCACTCGAGTGTACTTTTTTAAAAATTGGTAAAAGAATGCCAACATTTTGCATATCCTTTCGATGTTATGATATGTTATAACTCATGACTTGACTCATGACTTTCAAAGCAATGCAATTCACAACTCTTTGGATAAATTGAGTAACAATTCATTATTTTACAGCTACTCACAAATATTTAATTCACTCCAATAGTCTAATGTTCTGTATTCACATGATCTTGATAATTTGTTTGACATCTCAGTTTTCAACCATTTGAATGATTGCATTAAATTATGCTTGCTTAATGTTACCAAATTATTGTGTAAACTTTGTGCTCCACATATTATTTTTTTCAATTTTACAAGTTTATTAACTTTTATAGTAAAAAGTATTATTTGAATTTAATTTGAATTAACCCTTGAATTTGCTTTTTTAAATTTCTTGTTGATTGACAACTCATTAATCAATTTGATGTCATTCCTGTCATTGTTTCCAAGAGTAACGAAACGCATTTCTTCTGTTTTATTTTTGAGCTGTTCTTCCATTCTATGTAAGAGTTGTTGGAGTCGTTTGACTTCATCGAAGTTACCCAACACTTGAGATTCAGTGATCTTTTTGTGTAAGTTTTGTATAACATTTGTATAGCACTCGACCGATGTTTTTATGTTATTCCCCTTCAAAAGTGAGCATTTGTTTAGAGCACAGAATTAAAATCAAATTATAGAATACCTTTGCTTTTCCGATATCGATGTGAATCAAAAGCGTTGATAACTCGAGTTCTGCACTGAACTCATTCTTGAGTTGAACGCTCCGAAACCCTCTCCTTAAGCAACCGACAGGAAGAGTTGATTGGCCCACAAAACTCGAGTCATCAAAAGTATCCAGATTACTGACCAAAAAACGAATTAAAGCTAATTCCGGACACATTATATTGAAAATAAATGTTTCTCTCGACCAGACGGGGTTCAACCCGTTGTCATCTAAATGGATAATTTTATATTAGAATTTTTCTCAATACTCTTGCAAAACTACTCACTGACGACTCGAGTCAGACATTTTTTGCAGTCATAGTCCAATCCTATTATTTCGATTTCAATGGAAGGGCTAACAATTCCTTTGAGTGCTTTCTTTAGATGTCGGGCGCCAATCACCTGAAGATCAAACGGTTCTAATGTGTTCTCAATTAGTTTTGATAATTATCTAAAGCTTTACCCGAACTGTAAGAATAATGGGCTCAAAGTTTTGCAAATCTGAATGCTTTTCATAGGGATTGTAATTGTGTTCAAACATTATTTTCGGTTTAAGAACATAACCACACTTTCCGTTCTGCATAAACATCGCTTCATTCAATTGCATTGCTTTGTCGGGGGTCTGGTAGTTGAGAGCAACCAATTGGACGCCAGAGTTCCACATTCGGATCGGATCATAATTGGATGAGTCGAGACGCGACCCCTTTGGGTAAACGCGACTCAATTGTTTCTCATTGTATTTGAGAAGATTTCTAAAATTCATTGCATTTATCAGTTTTTCAATTTTGATTTCATGAAAAGATGACATTTCTGTGAAATGCGTCGAATCTATTGGAAAGCCATAAATATTAGTTCAAAAATGTTCTAGTGGCTTCAATTCACTCCACCTATTATATAATAAGATGTTTCAGTCTATTAATGCTTTGAAATTTAGAAATCGACTAAAATATTCAAAAATTTGAAGTTTGTGTTCATATTAAACATCAATTATTTGAATTTCTGCCAGAATTGTGTTTAATCGCAATCAACAAAAACATTAATGAAAGTCATGCGATGTTTGCGATAACGAGTCATAAAGTTATGTGCAATACATTCGTTAATTACTTTTTAGTGTTTTATAATTAGATGGAAATCATTGGATATTTAACTCAAAACATTCAGATTATCTAAAGTTTTCGCATATCTTCTCAATTATAAGAGTTCGCAAACCATTGTCTTCTGAAGAGATTTTTGGCATTGATTTTTGACAAGTTAATAGTTAATTAAGCTAATGATCACCGATCAAAATGTGATATCAAGTAATGAAAAGATTAAAATGTATTGTTTCTCACATCCATTGTATGGAACGGCACTGCAATAGACGACCAGTTCATTCAATTCCGGAGCGATTTTCAAGTTTTGCTTCAGTTCTTTACTATTCCTTAACTGAAAAAACATTGCATTGAAAACATTTCACAATATATTTAAATCATTGCCTTATGTTTGTTCATTTGGATGGTTTCCTGTAACTTTTTGACCCAATCCTTTAAATCTTCTTCACTTTGTGCCGCTATATCGACACCTCCCAAACGGAAGACCCAATCATGACTCGCATTTTGAACGTTAGAAATGAGTACCAGATTATCACAATTCAGATCAAACAATATGTGATTCAAATCAGACGTAAACTTATTCTACAATTAATTTGAAAATAAGAAATCGAAAGTCTGTTAATTATTTACCGAATCGAATGGTTTAATGTCTTCTTCTTCGATCTCCTCAACGAAATTGGATGGGAAGAAGCACCCGACTTTGGTTGCCATGTCTCCCTTCCACCAGCCGTGATCTTGCTTGATTACATTTGTTATGATATCACCCGCTTTAAATGATAGTTCGTTATCTCTAATGGCCTGATAGTCATAAGAGGCCTTCACTTTAATTGAAACACTCTTTGGATTCGTATAATTGCATTGAGAGTTCAAATCCGGTTCCTATCAAATGATTCAAATATTTGAGTCTCTATTTTAAACGATTGATGAGAGGACTCACTCCTCCAAGAATTCGGACATTCTCTTCAGTAGCGGGAAATTTGAGTTTGACCTTCCTGTTTTTCACCCCAATTAGTTGAAATTCAAAATTAGCATGTTTCTCTCATACCTATAGAGCGGATTCTTCTCATAATATTCAATGAGTTCAGTGAGACTCTGGAACTCAGCGCTTCCGATCACAAATAGTCTGCCCTCTCGTCTGATACGACAGTGTTTTATCTTATTTTCAGCTCTAAATGAGATTAAATTTTTGTTTATAAATCGATTGTTTATTCAATTTTTACCGAAAAGAAATGGCAAAAAGGTTCTCGTCGTGTGAACTTGACTTTTCGCTCGGCCTCACGAGGAATGCGCCGTCGTTTCTAAGCCTTCTAAGCATATCTTCTGCATCGGATCGGCTCATATTCTTATAAAACCAGACTTTATCTTCGTGTGAATTCGGTTGTGGGACAGGTGTTGACAAATATAATTGTCTAAATTTTTGACTTCTTAGGGGATGTTTTGTATAATGAGTTATGAGTTCGTAAAGACTGTTAAAACTGACGAATTCGTTCAAACTGTATGTCTTGTGTCCTCTGTCTGTTTTCGAGACAATAATCCTGCTGTGATGGACCTGATTCTGGTATATGAATGACAGCGAATAGTCTCCAAAATTGGTTTCACTCTCTCTGACCAGAAACGTGCCGTCACTCGAAAAATCATTTCCTTTCAAATATCTCTGGAGTAACAGTTTTGCCTCTTCTCTACCATTCTATCCATTGATGAATATTCGATAAATAACTTGAGATTAATTGAAAAATACCTTGAGTTTTCCATGAAACCAGGTTTCGCCGTAATGAAGTTCATATGCTGTATCTTCATAAAAAGGTCGTTGATCACTTGTGCCATAAATATTATCCTCTTCATCTTCTTCTTCTTCTTCAGATTTTGATTCGACATAACATAACTTTTCTCGCGTTAACACAAAATAATGTGATTTCCACTTCTGTTTCGAATAATGTTTTAAAGCAATGAATCATTTTTTGAATTCAAACCTTTTCTGTCAGGTCTTCAATGAAGAGAAAACCATTTTTGATGGAATCACTTATATCCAGATCTGATTCATTCATATCGTCAGGTTTTGGTGAACTTAGCGGTTGAACTAGTTCAGTTGCCCTTGTCAGTTTTTTATGCTAAATCAATTCGATATTGATATTGAGTATGGTGATTTGATGATTGCACTTACTTTCAGAAGTATTTTGCGCTTTAATTGGTTGGGAGACGGCATCGACTGTTCATTTGGGTCCAACTGTTGTTTCAATAGAAGATCTGAAAATTTTTAGATTAATGATTGAATTCGGAGCGCTTTCCTTACCTCCGAAGACCTGTACAAAGGCTTCGGCCATATATTGCTGTTGTTTAAGACTGCAGTGGTTTTCAATCGACAAAATCAAAGGATATTCAGAAACACTGAACGCGTGTTCTTTGATAGTTGTGATCACATCAATGAAACGAATTCTTGAGGTCAATGTTCTTCCGTGATATATGAGTGGCTTTCCGTCCGGACCATCCCAACAGTCCACTTGTATAATTGAACAAGATTTAAAGGGTTGAAATGATTGCCTGAACTTACATTCAATACATCTGCAGCCCATCCTAAGACTTCTGGCATAGCATTCAACAGACGATTCGCTCTTAAACTGGTCTCCGCTTAAGTATGTGTTATGTGAGGCAGTGATGAAGTAATAACTTAAAGGCTGATCCATATCCTGATATACGGTTTCGTATTTGTTATCCCAAACACTGTTCTCTTTAGAGTAGAGATAATCAATGAATTCGGTTATTGTGAAGTACGGGTCGATTTCGTATTGACGCAAAGGGTCTAACAAATAGTCTTTGATTGTATTCGAGACCTCTATTTCGTTAATATTATTGACCTTTTGTTCGACTTTCAGAAAATCCATAAATTCTTTTAATGTTACTCTTCTTCCGTCCGATGAATAATATCCGATGTGTTCGTAGAGAAACTTATGTAAGTCTGCGTTCATTAAATTCGTATAAAAAGTGGTAAATCCCTCGAAGTCGAGCTGATGTGCGAACGCTGTGTCCACTTCATGAAAGTGTTGTCTCAACTGTTCGTTCTTTAATTTTCGATGAATTTTCAATACAAACGTTTTCATATCTTTCAGAACTAAACTAAAATCAAAAGTTTTGATATAATTTAAAATTTATAAATATATCCATTGAATTACAATCCATCATTCGAGCGATTAATTTGGGTGATCTTGTTCAGTTCGGCGAATTCTCGTCTTAACATTATGTCTACCAATGAATGATAAGGTGCTCTCAGGAGTTTTCTCTGTAAATATTGAACGCCATCCGTCCACTTCTGGATATCTTTTTGTGTGTCAGCTTTATATTCAACTCAATTAAAATGTTTTCAATTGATTTAATGATCAAGGGTATTTACCAAAACCGGACAACTCTTTGAGTCTAAACTTTTTTCCATAATATAGAGTAAAACATTTGTTGTGATCAAAAAGTTTGCAATTTTTTCTGATTCGAACTTCTTTCAAATCTCTTAGATTTACCACTCCTTCGATCTGATCCTTTTGATCTGAGACCCAAACAATGCGAAACAGATCCAATTGCAGGCAAAACAATCTTCGTTCATATCTTCCTTTTGGCTCTAATTTGTTGAATACCTGTCCATTTTCTAACTTTTGAATCAATTCAATCGGATATTCTTTGATTCTCTGATTCAAAATATGGTTAATGAAAGCCGAGTGAGGCATACCTTAGATTAGGCTTAACTGGTTGAGAAAATTCAAATTTCAAGACAAAAAACTCTACTAAAAATGACTTCGTTTACACATTAATAGAAAATGGTTTACATCCGCAACAAATGCCAAGTTTCCTGATATCCTCCATCCTGTGCCATATCACTACCAATGGCTCATAATTTCCATATTATTTTTGAAAATGAGTTGAAATTGAATTCATTGAAACACTTTTTTAGAGATAAATCAATGAATTTCTTAGAATTTATGATAATTTTATTGATTAAAACAAAATTTTGTGAATTGAGTTATGAATAGAGTTGAGGACATTTTGAAATTGAAACGAATAAAGATGAAAATGAATTCAGTTTTGTCGTGAATTTTATATATTATTAGCGCAGAGTTTGGACATAAATTGCAAGAATAATGCAATCAAACAAATAAAATAAACTTTGGTCTCAAAATTGATCATTGATCTTGGTAATGGACCGGTAAACAAGTTTTATTTAATCAGAGTTTTGTTGCACTCATATCTGTATTTCGTTTATTAATTGCATATATTTTGTGAAATATTACTCTAAAATAGTTTAGAGGTTTGAATAAAAATTAAAAATATATTAAATTAGAGTTTAATTTATTGAGAAAAGGAGTGACAAAGAAGTATGAAATGAAGAATATGAAGATTGCGAGGCTTATTGAAATAGGAAGTGCTGGTAAAGGTTGTTGATAAATCACCAAGAGTACGAGAGTTAACAGAAGCCCCACTAGAATTCCTAAATAACAGCCAAGAATGAGATTGAAGTCACCATAAACGGTTACTTTTCCCATTAGTAGACTATAGAAAACGAAGTCACCTAGCCCCAGCCGGGGATTTTCATGTCTCTCGTGTGTCACAACTCTTCCATTTGTTTCTTCCGAACCAATCGTTTCGTTATTTTCTTTTTCTGAAATTATTTCAAATAAACATAAAATGCGATAAAATTGAAATAAAACCTCTTTTTTCGTTTGGCACCGATTCCAAGATAATGAAGAACCAAACCATAGTTGAATATAAGAGACCCGGCGGCAGATTATAATCTTTGTTCTCTTTTTTACGTTTTTGAAAGGTTAAAATCAGAAGTTTTAAGGGACCGAATGGACACAACACAGCAATTAAGTCCCAAATGACTAGAATCATGAGTAGAGCCCAAGTCGTCCATTCAGATAAGGTTTTCATAATATTGATTGAGGCCAATGCCGCCACATTTATAAGGAAGGCCTGGTTCAGAATAAGAGGAGACTTCCAGAATATCGAGACCATAGCTGTGATATATTTGAAATTAATTGAATGTTTGAGTGATTTGTCGAGAATTTACCCAAAAGTGAATAATTCCAAAGAAGAAGACATCCGGTGATTGAATCGAAAGCAATATTAAACTGAATCAGAATTTCTCTGAAAATGACGGAAGCGATCAAAACAAAGATTATTCCGAACGAGAGTCCGAGTAAACCATATATTACTTTATCGCATCGGTAGTAGAATAAGAGAAAGAGTAGAAAACTCATGATTACCACCGGAACTATTATTACCAAAGAGTTCAGAAGAGCATTGATTGTCTTCTGTGTCTTTGACTCGACTTTAGTGTCTTCCAGTGGTATCAGAGGATTGTGTCTCCCTTTGTGACAGTCGTTAAGGCAAACAAACTTCACATACATTATAACCACAAACATTGCGATCGATATCGGAATCAATAATTTGATGACAGAAGCGATCGGTGTTTGTTTTCGAGTAATATGATTGCCGTTCAACTCTAATGGCTCCTCATTTGCGAGGGAATTGTCATTATTTAGAGGACTGGCCGAAGACGTTGAAGCGTCTGAATTGACAGATCTCCAAGTTTTGGGAGAATTCAAATTTGACTGATTTTGGCGGACATTCACTTCAATCGGTTGAGGACTAGACATAACTTATCTTTTAATTTAAGGAATAAATTATTTTTAATAAATCGTTTCAATAATTTTCTTAACATTTTTATTAATCTATGAATTCGTAAATTTAATGTTTGCTTACAGTTTACACACGAAAAGTGAAGCGGCGTTCGAACCGACAGACTTGAGTCAAGTCTACAGTCTATAGACTTATTTGCGTTCACACCGATACTTAGGTTAGTCTAGTCTTACTTCAAGCCCGCCACCCATTCTTAAGTAAGTAGACCTGACTTAATGCTACTGACTAGACTTAGTACGTGCTCTGAGCGACACCAACCCTTTTAATTTAAACCTTTTTGGTCGCATCGATTGTCTTCTCTCCCATTGTCTCGACTTGTGATGTGAGCCGATTGGGTTTGACCTTATCGCAATTTTTCATACAAATTAACTTTACATACATTAAGACCACAATCATTGTGATCGATACCTCGATTGGCGACCCCTCGCTTCTATATAGTTGGTTATGGTCTTCCCTGAAAGGTTTAAATGATAGCGAATTCAATAGAGAATCGAGTTCAACTTTGCACCCGATTTTCTTGATTTTGATCCGGCTTTGTATTGAGTTTTTGCTCTTTTAGTGATTCTTACAGTTTATTACACAAAAGGGTTTGTAAGCGAGGAATAGCATTGGGAGACAAACATTAAAATAAGCGCTCAATTATTTGGGATAATCTGAAAAAGTCTCTCTATTTTGTCTGAATTTGTCATTAAATGCATTTTCCCGAAGTTTTTCCTGTATTTGCAAAACACTTCTTTTTATCTAAGAGTGAAAGATTTTTCCCCTTTATAATCTGATATCAAGCTGTAGTCTTAACGACTTTCCGTTAGCAGTAAAACAATGCATAATAAGAAATTTTTGTAATGATAATTACCTGGATATATTGACGACTGGATTATATTTGTCTATTGATTGTATTGAATAAATCAATTCATTAATCTTTTAGTGATATTATTGACAAATCCAATGCAATATTCACTCTGAAAGTCAAAAGTGAAATGATTTTCAAGTTATACATAATTTAATAATTGTTTTAATTTACTTAAGTGTTGAACACCTTTGAGAACAATGAACAACGACTCCATTATTTTAACGTTTATATTCTTAACCCATCTTTTCCTCCATTGCTGGTCAGTCCCATCACTATATTTAATAATTTTATTAAGCTATTAATGAATCGCAACTTTAGGGCAATTCTGGCGTTTATGAACATAAGTTACATCGTTTACAACGTATTCTTCTTCATATCACTCTTGTGGTCAGTTCACGAAACCAAATCTTCGTCACCTACTTTAGTGGCTCTACTTATTAATGTAATGTCTATTATAATGGATGCGGCGCTCATTGCTATTCTTTGGTACAAAGGAAGTGGTTATCATTACGTCATAAGTATTATGTCAGTTATTATTTTATTACCCTTTAAAATTATCTTGATTGAACGCAGAGAGAGAGAGAGAGAGAGAGAGAGAGAGAGAGAGAGAGAG
>JAQFXL010000981.1:0-14837 GCA_034693445.1 Edwardzetes edwardsi | reverse complement strand
CCCTTATAGTCAACATTTGTTTCCTCTATAACGAACAGATTGTTTAAACTAATCGTGTTCATAATAGTGGCACTTCAGTGTAACCGGTATTTCTTTTGACATTTTTGACGCTTTTCTACTGATTTAACTCAAAATAATCTATTGTTCAATAAGTCTCACGATTAGGTCATTTAGCCTTCAATTATCTCTAAAAGTTTAACCAAAAAACTAATTTCAACTACTGATCAATAAACTGGTGGACTGAACCGGTTGTCCTCCGCTCACTCCAACTGTTTACGTCTTATGTGAATGAATCAAAGATAGACCTGCGCTCTACTATTTCAGACATCTTGTTGTCATTGAAAGTTGAGAACTGATTCCACTTTCAATTTAGTCAATATTTGTTTGATTTTCAATCGATAATCGGATTTGTGGTCAGTATTACTAATCATTGAATGAAAGACAATCTGTTATTGAATGTGTGGCTATTGTAGGAGAGATGCCGTGTCCTCACTTCGGTAATCTACCGGCAGAGTACAGCCGAGCGGTTCACGGAAACTATTACCCTTGGCGATATTATGGAAAGCGTAAGGATATTGCAATCTCTTAATCACTTAATTAAAGAATTGATACGAATAGCGGACACTCCGTTGTCTGAGTTGAAAGTGTCTGAATTGCCGTCTTGGCTCAGCCGACGTAATGTGCATCCCGTGGCAATGTTCCAGGCAATGATGAGGGCCTTCTACCGCCACTCTCAACGCTTCATTAACCCGCGTTATGCGTTTCCGGGCGTCGGTTTCAACCAAAAGATTGTCTGTATTTGTATTTTCTTCTATTTACTTAATTATCCGAAGACTTTGAGTGAGTTTTTGAGTCAACCATTCATTAACTTACAGTCAATTGATTTCAAATTTGTATTAAAGGACATCACAAGCAGTTTAAATATCACTGGTAAGCACTGGTCAGCGCTCCTAATCACTGGTCAGTCAATTGTCGACCAAATCTATTGTTATTCGGTATTAGTTTTAATTAATAGAAACAAAATTATCGTTCGATTAAAGAGTAGACAAATGTTTTACTTTTTTTGAATTGATTTCCAATTTATTTCAAATAAATTAGTTTTGAATTGAATTCAATTTTATTGACGAAATCGTGTATTCATTTCACAAAATATCTTCTATTTCACTCATTTTTAGGGACTTTTCACCAATAAATGACTCAATTATTCAATGCTTTTATTATAACATTCACTAAATATTTCGATCAAAAAACCAGAAAATACTCTGAAATATCGTTAGTTTACGGCTCAGACCTTAAGAAGTCATTTAATAGTGATATAGTGTTTAACGCCTCAAATAGTCATTTATAGGCACTGAGTTCGGTAAAGTAGTCCTCAGGACACTATTCAGACGCATACCAGAGCCAAGGTATTGACCGCTGAAATAATCAAAGACTTTATTTCAACGCTCTGATGATCCATGACTTGGATTTGATTTGTCAGAGTTTTTTGAGGGCACATCTCTTTTCTATTTTGCTGCTATAGTCGGCCACAATGGGCTTAAACTCGATTATTGTATTAGAAGATACCAAGGGAATTTTCGATGGGGAAAAAAGCCGATTGAAATGAATTATTGGAACAAATTTATTGGTTTTGATTCAAAATTTATTAAAAATGTTTTTTCTGATTAATACGTAAAATCGATTAGTAGTTGAGATGAGATGTAACGGTACCTAAAAATATGTAAAAATGGCGCACAATTATCAGGTCTGACCGCTCTCTCCAAAAGTCAACAACAGATAAACAACAGATTTCACTATCGATTAGTCGTTTTTAAAGACAATCCGATGGAAGAGAGAAATACTTCACTAGTTTTGATCAAAATATCGATTTGTGTGAGTTTTGGCCCAAATTATAACTAAATGCAGTTCTCATGTCTTTCGTCAATAGTTTTCAACAATAATATACAGGACTTCAGAAGTCTTATAGAAATAGAGTTAATATTAATATTGTGAGCGATTAATAAACGCAAAGAAGAGACCAATTAAACCGAAATTCGGACAACCATTGGATGCCAATAATGGCGCACAACTTATAACAGAAGACACGTATACTTTTTGCGCTTAGGTTTCGGTTGTGGACACAGAACAGCACGAATTGCTTCGTCGAAAACATTTTTTAGTCCCTTTTGGGTCAGTGCAGAACATTCCAAGTATTTGACGGCTCCGATCTCTTTAGCCATAGCCAGTCCCTGAGGGTAAGTGATTGGCGCTAACTTTCGGTCCTTTAACTTCTCCAACGTTTTTGAGTCGTCGCGCAGATCCAGTTTTGTGCCGACCAGTATTATCGGCGTATTCGGACAGTGATGGCTCACTTCGGGGTACCACTGAATAGATACGAACCAAATCACCATTAAATTTGATCAAAAGGTTGAGAGAACTGACCTTTGCTCTGACGTTCTCAAAAGAGGCCGGATTTACCAGAGAAAAACATATCAGAAATACGTCCTAAATGTCAAACAAATCAAAATTAAAGCATTGTTTGTATAATACTTCAAATAAGTTACAGTTTGAGGATATGAGAGGGGTCTCAATCTGTCGTAGTCTTCCTGACCGGCGGTATCCCAAAGGCCTAAATTAATGGGCTTTCCGTCGACCATTACATTTGCTGAATAGTTGTCGAATCTGTGGTCAAAAGTGGACAATATTTGAGATTCATATGTCAATGGATTTTTGGATGACTTACACGGTTGGGATGTATTCTCCGGGGAATGCATTTGTTGTATAACTTATGAGAAGACAAGTCTTACCGACAGCTCTGTAATCATATAATTGGTTCAAAGATTAGTGAAATTCAATAAAAGATGTTTTGTTTAAATCAATGCTTAGATTAGAAGCAAATGTTTTAAAATATAAATAGACTCTGAGCTCAGAGTCAGACAAGACCTTCAAGTTTTCAAACAAGTGTTTTAAGAAAAACTCGATTTATATTACAATATATGGTTTGAAGAGAAGAAACGTATTTAAAAATATGTTGAAAATGTGTAAAGAGTGGGAGTTTTGCTTCAATTTTGCTGTTAATTTGCACTCAATTGATAAAACACTTCAATATTTGAATAATCAGTTGTTTTAATGTATAAACAATTAAATTACAGACAAAACTGAAAGCAATAAACTATTTGTTTTATTACTTATTGAAAATAAAAGTTAACATAATTTAGAGAATATTAGCGAAAAATCATTTGATAACTATTTTTAAGTAATTAAATCAATGATTAGTCACTAAATGAGTCATCACTTCAGACATTAGTTTAATTAAAAGCAATATTAAAACTGAATTCAATGAAAAGATGATAAATAAAGTGATTATCAATAGATTTAAATAATTATGAAATTAAATTAAATGTCATTTTAATGACATACCCGTCGCCAACGACCACACATTTGATTGCTTGCATTCTTCCTCTTCTTCACCAAAATGTCCGACAAATTAATTAAAAGCTAAGAATTGGTTAATCGTTAGAACATTAAAACATTAAAAACAAATGTTTTGATAATATTTAGTGATAGACATAAATGGATTTGTGAGTAGTCAGGCCTTCAATCAAGTGCTGAGCTATTGGCACAAGTATTGGCACATTTCACAGCCTGACTCTGACTGCTCTTCACTGTTGGGGTGTGACTCCAATCACACCAATCAATCTTCACTATCAATAGATGGCGTCCCCATACATACCATTCAATTCAGGCATAAATAAGTTTGATTGAATACCAAGCTCATTTTTCAACTTTGATTCTTCTAATAATCACCGTTTTATTAATGAAATATTTTGAAAATCAAATGAATTACTGATAGGTTTGAACTCAACATTTCATTTTGTAATTAATTAAAATCTTAGATAAGTTTAAATAACATTTGTTTTGAATGTTTAAAAATTGTATTTTTGGAAATCAAGGTTTCATTGTATTAAATGACTGCAACCAATCAATTTGTAATTCGAAACCCTTTTTTGTCGAAACACTTGTGTAGACTGAACTTGCTACAAAATATGTGGAGACAACACAACAATTCATTAAATTATTCATTGATTTGAATTTTTACTGAAAAACAATTTTACTTCAAATCAAACTCTCATATGATTTATGGATAAAACTATAAATACGTTTTTAACAATTATTGTTTAATACCTAATATTATATTTATTTAATTCAAATGAATAACACTTTTGATGTAAATTTTATTTCATTTGAAGTTTTTTTTATAAATTTCAAATATAAAACTTTGATAAAATTTGGTTTTTTCAAAATAGACTAGCTGATATAAACATGATTTCGCAAAAATTGCATTGATTCGAGTGACCAAAATAAGCTAACTTGCAACAATTGTAAACTGATCATGCTTGTTTGCTATGTGTACTCCAGAAGAATTCGATTGAAGCAAATAAGTGTTTGATATGAAAATGGATTGAAGTCTGAAATACGAGTACTTTAATCGATTGGATACGCGTTTAGTCAATGCATTGATTTATTATCAGCCAATCGATCAATAATTTATAAAATTTTTAAAATCCCTTTTGAATGTAATAAACAATATATTTGAGCTTAAGTTCACTTATTATCGAATTCAAGTGATTTCGTTAACCTCTCGACTATTCATATAATAACTTATTGAGTATTGCTTTCATTTAATTAATTCATTTTTATTTTTGCTTATTGTTTATATGCCTCACTGTATAAATACAAGCAGAATGAGTTTTTCACCACTGGAATAACTTGCTCATTCGCTAAATTTGCCACAAATATGTTGGTTATATAAACGATATGCAAAAAACGGACAAATTATCAATTTTAGTCTCAATAAAAGTGTTTTCGTTGATATTAACAAAAATTAGAACCTATTGTTTGCATAAAACAATTCGTATGATATGATCACTAAATGAAACTTATTTTGAGGCCTAAAACAGATATATTTTAGGTTTTAGTGGTTGTGTCACAAGTTGTGTGAATTCATATTTTTTGAACTATAATTTTAAATCAGATTTAGGTTTTGTCACAACTTGTGCACCGGTCAGATGTAAAGTGTTTCAATAAATTCTTGCAAATTTGACCGATAATGCAGTCAAACACAAGTTGTGACAAAACCTTAATGTGATTTAGAATTACAATTCAAAAAATACAAATATATTTGTTGAATAGCTCTCATACGGGTGTAGTCCTTCTGAGAGTCTCAACAGGAAAGTCCTTTCTATGGGGCAGTTCTCTGGGATAGTCCCGGAAGTCTCGAATCACAAATTCCTTTCTTTGAGGGGAAAATTGTTGTGAATATTCTCTCATAATGTCGGCAGAAGTCGAAACTGTATTACATGTGGTTTCCCTCGAAAAAGGAGGGAAATTGAAATAAGTGAGGTCTCGCATAGAGTCAGAGATTGTCATATTTGGAACATTAAGACTTCCGTGTCGTGAAGTCTTCATTGGTGGTGGACAAGGAGAAGCCTCACGCGATAGTTCCCGCGTTCTACTATATCTTCGGCCTCGACTTCCGTGTCGTTTGCAATATTGCATCGCATTGGCCTCCATTGGTGGAGGTATAGGTGTCGGCAAGTACTCAATGAAGTGTTCCCTTTCGTATTCAATTTTATACTTAAACTGATGTAATCGGATGTAGAGAAAAATGGCAAATGTACCAGCTAATTCTGATAATATTAAACCACAGACTGCGAACAAGAATGAATACCCGTATCGATACTTGAACATTGGCCCCTGGAATGACGACTTCGGCCTCAACTTATTACCCACTTCTGCCTTAAACGTGGAAATGTATATAACCATCCCGGCCAATATTATCAGACCTAACCATTCAACAAATAATTTTATGAGTATTAGATTCGATAAAAATCAGCATGTTTGAAACGAAATCTAGCTCAATTAGGTAAAATAATAAGAAGTAATAAGTATGATGCTAGTTCATATTTGATTAATTGAATTCAAATGTTTTTACATAAATCATATCAAGATAATTCGAGGAATAAAAGGATTGAATGCAATAAATATCAGACAATACCTGAGAGAATAAAAGCAATTCCGGCCGCAAATGTGAAAACTCTTCTTTTGGTGCAGACGTGACCGAAGAAACATAAGAACTGTCCGATTAGAAGAATTACAGAACTGACCAAAATAAATATGGCCGCCCTCTTGGCTGCATCTGAAGCAAAGTAATTCAATCAATAATTAACTAAACCATTTGTTGGTAACGTTTTTTTTGTTGAAGAAAGAAAAAGGTGCAATCAACTAGTCTGAAAGATTCCTCCTAAATCTCAACTAGGAATAAAACCCTTTTTTTGAGACAGAATTATTTGTTTTGATAATTAATGATCTCTTTGTGACAACTGATCCTAACTCTACTAAATCATGAAATGAATAAATCTTATTCTTAATGGAATTCAATCTAATTATTTTCAATCTAATAAAGTCTAAGATTGAAAAATTCAAAAAAAAGGTGTTCAATTGACTAATAACCAGGGTGAGAGTGTTTCATTTGTTTATTCAACAGAATTGTATTGAATAAGAATAAAAAAAATATTAAGAATTTGTTCATATGGAGTGACTTACAGGGAACGGCCATGGTTGAATCGTTTGGATCTGGACTGTAATCCTCTTTTGAGAAATAGTCGATAACGAAACAGTGCATCAATTTGTGCGGTGCTGTCAATTGTCAAACATTTTTTTGAAAAATAGTCTGTTATTTCGGATGAAATATTGAGTAATGTTTTATGTTTTCAAATGTTATGAAATGATTTCTTCGAATATAATGCAAGTGATTGATAGTCACAAAAATGAATGAATAATGGTTTGTTTGGCTATAAAGTTTGATCTAGCAATACTTACGATCATTATGGCAGAGCTGCCACAGACCAGAGACAGTGATTTTCTCATTGTATTCCATTTCTGGAGGCATTGAAAACTTCTGATAGTCTTTATTAGTCATGTATTCAATAGAATGGAGCCATTCATTGGTCAGTAATGCTATGGCTGTCGACACAGAGGAGGATATGGCTGTCAGTGGAGTCAGTAATCTATTCATTCAAATATTTCGATTAATTATGAAATTCAGTTAAACATTAAAATATTTTTAACCAAATAATAAAGAAAAACAATATAATTAATAACAATCTTCAACTGAAAAGGAAATCTAATTGATCTAATTAAGTTATCAGTGTACACCTTATTCAAAATTGTTATCCACATATGATATCCCAATGATTTGTAAGAATAATCAGTTGACCCAGGGTACTATCAGATTCTGTTATATTTTCCAATAAATTGAATTTGAAATAAAAACTAGAATTTAGTCGGAATTTAATTTAAAATTTGAGAAAATTGAAAGAAACGAATGGAAATCAAATGTTGTGATCGATATTTAATTAAATGGATTGACCTCAAGAAGCGAATTGACCTCACTGACATAATTTCACTTCAAATTTACAACAATCAACAATTCTTCGGTTTATTATTATTTCCAATGCATTGAGAAAACAAAATTCGAAGGATTTTCAACTTGGAGAATAATTAGTTGTTGCGATCAGCGATTGGTGTGGAACCGGTGTGGCGGTGGTGTACTTGCAAACAGATGCTGCATAAACATTTAACATACCAGCGCTGGTAGTTATCACACTTCACACATACATCACAACTGGAAATTATCAGACCTCAGCTCAGCTCTCAAACCAATAATATATCCCAACAATGAATTCCAACATTTAATCGATTTTTGTGTTCATCAGTAAAATATCATTTCTTTTCTTGAAATACAATTTAATTCAATTCAATCTAAAGTTTCAAAATTCAATTCATTTTAAACATTTCTATTTGGTTTGAAATTAGGAAATCTCACTTCAATATAGTAATTAAGGTTAAAATCACTTTTCAATAGTTGTTAAATGAATTATTCTTTGCTCTTATGGTTATTTTGAACAAATAATTATTAGGCGAATGGATGTTTTAGATGACAAAAAAACACTTTTATTTATTAAATATTTTTTACGTCTTCGTCAAGACTTAGAAGCCATTCATATCGAAAAAAAGGCAATTTTTTATATTACGAGCAAAGATGCAGAATATCAACAAAGCATAGAATCTGTGCTCTTATACTGATTTTTGATGAACATTAATGCGGAACTCAAGACAAGAATCAAGACTACGGAACCTTCCATTCGCTCAGTTGGATGGGGTTTCACTTTACATTTGAGTTGTGGCACATATTCTCTATGAACTTAAAGTCTTAGTTTAGTTGAGTTTGCATTGGATTGTATTGCAGTGCGACTGACATCAAAGAAGTTCACAAAAATCGATAAACTGTTTGTGAGTTTGTGTTGTCATCTCTTTTTGATTATTTCTCTTCTCTGATATCTATTTAATCTCTAATTTCGATCAAAAATTAAAAATAGGTTTTTATAACTGATTAAGATCATAAAATTAATACATGTATCTTATTATTCATTATTTCGAAGTACCTATCTTGAAAAATAGGACTTGCATTAAATTTTTGGTTTTTACTTTTTCAAACTTTGTTTACGGGTTAACCAGGTTGAATTCCGTGAACCACATTAATTCCATCCTTGATTTTTTAAGGTTAAAATTTTCTTTTCTCCTGAGATTTTCATTAATATTATTTTATTGCTTACTATATATTCTTTATTACATATTTGACTGCACTGTAAGGAACTGAAAATTTTCATAACACTCTTAATCTCAAAATTCTTTTCAATACAATTATTAAACTGAAGCAATAGATTTAAACCCTGATGAAATTTCTTTTCTTAAGCTCACTATATTCTTGTGACACTCTTTTGTTAGAATTTTAGGCTCAAATTAATTAACAATTTACTGGTTAAATAAGTAGTATTGAGAGCCTGTCCTCTGCTGTTGAAAATCTAAATCAAATGAAAATATTTTAAATTAATTTTAGAGAAGAGATTAGCATTTTTTGTTATAAAAGGAATTGAAAGGAAATTTGTGATTCTCTTGAAATTAAAACAAATATTAATTAGAATTTTATTTTATTAAACATTTGCTTAGAATTCGAAAAAACATAAATCGATATAATTTTATAATACAAACAGTTTTTTGTTTAAATTTTAAAAATTTTGATAAATTCTAATAAACTTTTTGATAAATTATTTGACGTATAATACAATTGTATTTACATTTATTGACACTTATTTCAAATTTTGAAAAAATGAACAAAAAATGCTGAAATGAATAGAAAAGTACTAATGATTTGATTCTTTACTGGAAATGGAGTCGGCGTCGGCACTCCAAGTCATAGAATCCAAGCTTTGTTGGTCAGAATCTTTCGCAAACTCGGGATACGACGGTTGCAAACAAGTTGTAAGAGTTGTTGATTCCTCGTCCATAAAATCACTGAACTTTCTGCAGCCAGTCTTTGGGGCCAACAGTTCGGGAGAACGGATATCGTGTTTATTTGTGGACTCTCCGCCCTCGGCTTCAATTGTGATCTTTGGACTCGTTTTATGAATTTCAAGACTTGATTTCACTGTCGATTCGATCTCATCACTGATATTATCGTTGGAATCGACGACCAATTTCTTAGTTTGTGAGTCATTTCTGTCGATTTTGAGGATAGGCTTAAGGGTTTCAGTGGTGAAACTGTTGGAGATGTGGGGAGTCATTGGTGTAATATCTGTCGAATTCTGTGTCCATTCACTCATATTTTCAGACAAGAAGATAAAGTTATTTGGAAGTGAAGCCATTTTCACGAGAGGTCGCCTTATTTGCAGCGCTCGCTCTCTCTTCTGTCTATCGATTGCATCCTTTAGGGCTTTCTTTTCGGCCTCTATTTCTTTAGCGATTTCCAAATCTATTTCATAGTCTTCGTCCTCATCCATCTGTTTGTGTGATTCTTCCAAATGTTTCATAAGGACAGCGATGACCACATTGACAAGAACAAATTGAGCCATTAGCACAAACACAACAAAATATAACGGAGCTATAATCGGAGAAATGCAACAATTGACTAAACAGTCCTCCAATTCATCGCATTTGTCTCGTAATGTGTCCTAATATATAATGAAACAATTTTTTGGTTGGAGTTTATTTAAATGTTTATTTTCGGACAAACCTTCATAATTCCATTCCAATTATCACCGGTGGCCACTCTGAACAGAGTCAAAAAAGCCATACCAAAGTTTTGGAAGTGAGCATGCTCTCCCAAACCCCCGCACGGGTTATCGTCATCACATTCTGATAACAACAATCCATAAATAATTGATTGACAAAAATACTCTTAAAAATATTGACCTAATCTTCCGAAAAGTTCTGTTCCCAACGCAGAGAATATGAAGAAGAGCAGAAAGAATAATAGTCCAAGGTTTCCGACCTGAGGAAGAGCCTGCATAACAGTGTCGAGTAATTGTCTGATTCCTTTTGCCATTTTGAGAAGTTTTAAAACTCTGGCGATTCTCATGACACGCATTACACGAATTATTGTCGGATTTATTGGAATAAGTGTTGACTCCATTTCCTCCAAAATTATACCCAAAATAGACAGCATTACGATAATGACATCCAATTGATTCCATTTGTCCTTCAAATAACGCCTAACACCCAGTGCTAGAGCTTTCATAATAGCCTCCAACACGAAAACACCGGTGAATATGAAATTGAATATTTTGAGCGCCCGCTCCAACTCCTGTGCAACACAACAGATAATCGTTTGATAAGTATATAAAATACGATTAACTAAAGGATCTAAACTTCATTAAACTGATCCCAATATGACTCGGGTGTGAAAAAAGCAAATGTCTTGACTCACGATAGGCATCATATAGTGTTCCAAAGACATCGTCACAACATTCAGACCAATCACAGCCGCTATTATTAGATCAAAGTATTTCCCGGTCACTATTTTATGAACAAATAGCCGTAACCTTCCATAACCGATAAAATATGGCGGTTCTCTCATTTCTGAAAAGTAAATATATACCATGAACAATTTAGGAATTCTTTCTATCCATTCATAATTCAAACTATTCACTGGAATTACCTTTGATACCAAGTTTAAAATTATGAAAAATTAAAGCTTAAGATAAATCTGATTCTGAAAACATCAAGCAATTTATGAATTTCAAAGTTAGATCGAAAACTCAATTGAATTCTGAATATTGAAGTGAAAAACATTATTTCGACAAAAATTTGAATTTAATCTGAAAAATATTTTAATAATTTATGTTTGAGTCGACACTCAATCATAAATTGAACCTAAAATAAAACTTTTGGACAAAAATAATGCAAAAAAGTGTTTCTAATATTAAATATCTATATATTCTTTTTTCGGTAATATAGACAAAAGGGAATATTCATTGAAATGAGTTAACAAGAGTTTTTGCAAAAATTAAACTAGGTTATATAAATTTTGCAAAAATTTATTTTTATTAGGGATTTCGATTAATTTTTCAAATGATCTGGAAGCTTTTCATGAAATTTAAATTGCTTTAAACAAATCTAACATGTTAGAATAATAAATAATGGGAAGTTAGTGAAAGGTAAATAAAGAGGTTTTACTTTTGCGTCTTTTTTCCATTTTTCGGGCCCTCTTTGCTGCCCGAAAAGCCTTCTCTTCTTTTTCCTGTTCTTCTCGACATCGGTGGAAGTTTTCTACGACAACCCCAACAAACATATTGAGGACAAAGAACGCCACCAAAAGTAAAAATGATATAAAGTATAGTAAACGCCATTCGTTATAGTTTTCAATGGGTTGAAGATCGACACCGACTGCATCTAAACCCGTGTACATTATGTTAACCCAACCGTCTTTTGAAGACAACACGAACAGAGACATCAACGCCTTTACATTTTAACAATTGATTTAAAACCAGTTCAATTGGAATACCATTGTTATGAGATACCTGTCCTAAATTGTCAAAATTATATTTTCTATTGAGCCATCTATTCCTGGGATCTGATAGACACTCCGTCTTGTTTTTAACACTTTTGGCTTTCGGTCCTTCTGTTAAAGGTTTGACCCAAAAATAGATTTGTGTTTTTTTGTAAGAAAAAAGTTTGAATCAATGATTACCGCAATAATAGAGACTTCCTTTGAATAGCTATAGAAATATCAATAAATAGTTATAAATAAATCAATGAAAAAATTGTGAGAACTTTGGGACTGACCTGAACTCCAAGAATACCAAAAATTATGAAAAATGTACAGCAAATCAAAACAATATTTCCTATCGGTCTAAGAGATGAAAGGAGAGTTTGTACAACTAATTTGAGACCAGGTGCTCTGTTGATCACTCTGACAAATAATACAAATCAAAGGTAATGGAGTGAGTCGTTAGCCATCACTTCAATAATTCAATTCAATTCTAACCTCAGAGGACGTAATGATCGAAGTAATCGAAAAACACGTAAAATACCTAAAATTCGAGGAGTTTTGTGGGCAAAGAATGACAGAACTATATCGAAGAGGGAGACCCCCACCAAAATACCATCCATTATATTCCAGCCATTTTTGAAATATGCATCTCTTCCATAAAGTAGTCCTTTTGCTATAACTTTAATGAGCATTTCGAGGGCAAATATAACAGTAAACATATAGTTGGCCAGACCCAAGAACTCTCGCTCTGCACTTTTTGGAGGGATTTTAGGCCTTTCCATTGCAAGAGTTACGCAATTGAGTGAAATAAAAAGGAGAACAATATAATCAAAATAAGTGTTGTCCGCCATTGCGGTACAATATCTCCGCAATTGGTTATTGGGGGGAAAAATAAAGAGAGAATATTCCTCTCTTTGAGACATCCAATCAGTCCAATCGAAATATATACAGAACTTTTGATTTTGCATAAGATATGTTTCACCAGTATTTGCATCACTTATTGCTTGAAAGGGTCCGCCCAACAGAGCGTCGTCTTTGAAAGATTCGGCTAAAGTGGCCGGAAGTTCATCTAATTTGTATGAAGAGTTAATCGATTGGTTTTTGACACTGATTACACTCGAAGAATAAAAGACTCCGGTCAGTGAGTTTCTAGGACTCAATACACGGATTTCATGAATTAAACTGTTTTTTCTCTCCAGTGATACAAAACTTTTGACGGAATCGTCTGGACTTAGGGTTGAATTACAACCAAAAGAGTTGTGACGTTTCATCACTGAATCGTTGGTAGAATTGATTGAACGCCGATTGTTGTTACTATTGAGCGACAGATCGCCGTTGCACTGGTTGTTGACATCCGCTTCTGTTGTGCTGTTGAGGGGAACACTATTTTTGTCAAACACTTCATTATCGCTATCACTTTCATTGTTATCGTCGACTAGAGTTTGTTTGTCCGACATTTTTCTCTTTTTACTCGATTTGCGATTACTTCCGCGCCGTTGAATCTTCGGAACACCAGACCTACTGTCTGTACTGAGACAAGAGCTGCGACGACTGTCTTGTAATGAGTTCAACGAATCCATGTTAAATGATGTCGAACCGCAAGAACTTCGTCGACGTTGATTGATATATGCCATTAAATGAGTTGAAGGAACGGTTAAGGAGGACACTCCGTTTTTTGTAGAGACAGGGCTTTCGTTTTCCTTTCAATCAGATATTAACTATTATTAATCAATTATTAAATTGGATGTAATGTTAAGAAATCTTACAATTGACTGGTCTATAGAGCAAAGAGAAGCCGCCTGAATATGAAGTGAAAGAGGACTCGTCTGAAATGAACGGCTCGGTTCTAATGTCGCGTTTGGCGACCCCTGAGGTGTGGCCGCTGTATGCGTTATAATGGGAGGAATTCCTAATGCAATATCTTTGCTGTCGTTTTGTTGGACTTTGATGTTGGACAGGGAACCGAAGCCAACGGTAGGGTTGGATAGCAGTTGTATTTCTGTAACAATAACTCAAATCACAAAAATTGACTAAAAAAGCAAATATTTGGAAATCCATTGAATGAAGAAATTTTTGGAATTCCGACCAAAATTTTGCTCAAATAAAAGATTTGATTTATAGAATTGTTTGCATATAAACCTATAAATAAGTGGTATTTAATATTTGAGAGGAATACCTGTTTTTATTACTCGAGTGCATAATATCTATTATTCACTCAGCACTAAAGGCATTAACACATATGAGACATACCTTTCTCTAAATTATCTCGTGGACCATAAAAATAAATTAGTTTTTCTCTCTTGACTTCAGGATCGTCTGATATGTCGTCCGACACTTTCTTTCCGTCGTCCTTAACATTATTAACAAATATTTTTGAGTTCACCGAAAATTGTCCGCAAAAAGGGACAAAAAACACTCGTCCTAGATTGTAGCCCTCACTCCCCTGATCACAACCAAACAACCTAATTCAAGCTAACCTAACCCAAATTAACTCAACCTAACCCAACTTACCATACCCTAAGCTAACTTACTTGTTAAACAGGATAAGTTGGTTCAGGTTAGATTAGCTTGAGGTGAATTGTTTGGTTGAATAAGGTTAAGGAATAAAGCGTACACTTACTACCTCACTTATTACCTCACTTACTACCTCACTTATTACCTCACTTACTACCTCACTTATTACCTCACTTACTACCTCACTTACTACCTCACTTATTACCTCACTTATTACCTCACTTACTACCTCACTTAATACCTCACTTAATACCTCACTTACTACCTCACTTACTACTTTTTGAACGTGAAATACAGTTAAATTGTGGTAAAAGTAAGATTTGTGCCGTTTTTTTGTCAGTGAAAATCTAATTTTTCGAATTGATTTTTTTTTTAAACCGGTCGATAGAATTCGTCGAGAGAGCTATGATAGTAATCAGAGAAGTGAGGGCCACAACCTTTAATGGGTGAT